>JAQJVL010001597.1:0-97568 GCA_035578905.1 Stictocephala bisonia | reverse complement strand
ATAAAAATTAAATATCTTCAGACCAGAACCTTTTTTTTTTATTAATTAATTCTTAATTCAAAAATTTAGAAAATTGAAACTATCTCAAAAAATTGATAAAATTGGAAATTGAAATTGAAATATTGAAAACTGAAATTGCCTCCGGGAGATCTGAAAAAAAATAAATAACCAGCTTTTAGTGACTTGAAACATTTTCCTTTCTACAAAATTTTTAAACAGAAAACAAAGCACTCCAAGAACTGTCACTAGAAGAGTGACTACAAACAAGAACAAGTTTTAACCGCGCATGCTTGGTGGATCTTACCCTATCTACTAAAACCCTACTGAAAAACCTAACTAAAGAAAACTTGTAAAAATTACTTACGTAGCTGTCCTGGAGGTATTAACCCAAAACGTGACCACAAACAAAGCGCGACATACGCTCACTCACTCACAAGCGACAAGGAAAAATTGCCGAAACGGAAGACAAGACTCCGAACGGTTAAAATCGCCGTGAAGAACAAACGTGGTCACTCGCCAAAAGAAAACTTCAAACTGCCCGAACGCCCGCAAACCTTCCACCAAAGGACTTACCCCCTCCTTACTCTAGAAGCTAAATCAACCAATAAGAACCCTCTAAACCAGGACAACCGAACAAGTAAGGCTCACCAAACATGTTGACTTCAGAAAACATGTCGCATGAAATTGACAGGAAATTAACAAACGTGAATATACTGGTTATTTAACTAATTTAAATGGGAAAAAACTACTTTTTTATTTGAAAGGGGAAGATTCTGAATTTTTCTCAAAACTTGGAGAATTTATATTGAAAACTTTTGGTAAAAGAACCAAACACCCAAATCTCTCAGTTCTTACAATATTTAACATTTTCTAGACACAATTCTCGAAAATCATTATAATGAGACAATTAACAATTGTTACACTATAATCACTTTTTTTAGGAGTCTAGGCTTACAGTCTTGCTTTTTGTTTCAATCGGTGCAATTTTTTTTAACTTTGGCCTTAGGAGTATTATTAAGTAAAGTAAGTAATTAAGTGAATCATCCCGAAAACGAACAATACTGTACATACCATTAATTATAGATTAAAAACACAATAATTAAAAAAAGAAAAATAACTTTCCGTGATAAAAATATTGTAATTTACAACGCATATAATCCTACAATAATTAATAATGTACTTAAAACATCTGTTAAAAATTAACTACAAAATAAAGTACTACGTTAATAAAAAATTAATACAACTAAAGTGTAGGTTTTAACTACAAAAACATTTATAAAAAACTATTCAACACTGATCTAATAAGCATTTAAACATCATACCTTCGTTAAAACTTGGAAACAAATTAAAAAGAAACTAATAACCCTAATGAAAATTAAAAATAAAAATACAGCTGGAATCCATTACATTAATCATGATCGTTGCAAAGAAGCACAGATATAACTGGCTAAAAGAATTAAAAAAATAAAATTAAAAGTACATTATTTCACTTATCAGATTAAAGAAACCATATTATCAGCAAAGAAAATCCAAAATCGATAATGTCTGTTTATCTTCAAACTTTTTGAATGCCTGGAAATCATATTCTATTAACAGGCCTAATTCATGTATTTGAACTATTAGTTAAAGTGGGTATATTCAACATAATGTTTGATTATTAGAAAATTTGGTTAAAAAATACACACTTTGATATATACTATGAAAAAATTTAATTTATAATTGTAATCATATTCTTTTAATATTTAAATATTTTGTCTATCTTATTATTTTCTTTCTTTATTTAAAAATAAATAGGTTTGTTTTGCTTGACGATACCAACTTTACTGGCGTAATCCCTTGTAAATATTTGTATGTAATTGGTTTTGTCTGAACACTTAACGCATTGAATAATGTTCATTTAAAACCATTCTTTATAAAGTTCCCTCAATATAAACTTAATTTGTTATATAATTTTTTTCATTATATTTTGAAAAACACAATAAGGAAGCATTTAAATATTGATACCTGATACCAATGTATATAATTTCATAAAATCATAACTATATAAGTCGATACAGTAATACATATTTATTATTGTTTAAAAAAAGTATTGGTTTGATTTAGTTCTTTATTGTTCATCCTTGTTTAGCTGGTAAAATTCTAGCATGTATTCTGCTTTCTCCACTATTCAACTCAACATTTGGAAGGCCCAATAACCATAAAGAAACAGCCATACAGGACGTTTGGGGTGAGGCCAAAACCACTCGTCAGATAGCGGGATGTTTACAACTTTGGAATAGAAATTGCGCTGGGATAGAAGGACGTTTTCCACAATGTTGGGTGTTAATAAATATTTATGGAATACATTCACTTTCTCATGTTGTCAGAGGAAAAATTGTTTGGTGTAGATCTTACATGTATTAAAACATTAAAAATGTTGTGTTTTCAAATAATTTGTTAACAAGTATTTAAGCTAGTAAACAACAGTTAAATGTTATTGATGATTAATTTCAGTAAGCTCTATTACCAAAGTGTATCAAAATAACTACAGTAGGTTATTCAAGCATAGTAAATTATCAAGCTAAGATTGGTTCATACATTAAGTCTCTAGGGTGTAACGCACACATTGGGTTATTAAATATTAAGTCAGACGAGCAACCGTTCAACGTTAGTAAGCTGTGTCAATTCCTGAAGGGCGATTTACTTCTATGTACATATGGAAGTAGCTTGTGTTGTAATAACTCTTTGATCAGCAGTAAGCCTCAATAACCTTGTAACAGTTGTACATATGATATGTTATGTGGTAGTTGGTGAGTGTTGCGCGTACTGCTTAGAGTTTTGTATTATAAATTTACGCAGTGCTGTAACCCAACTACTTGGAGATAAAGTGTTTGGGAGATTGTAGGCGATCCATCCTCGGTCCTCTTAATACTGACACAGGGTCAGCTCAAAGGTTGCCATAGACGTGGACACTACTAGATAAGTCTAAAGTGCCCATGTTAGATGGTAGTAAATGTTTAGATGTTATGTAGGGAGAGAACTAAATGTCAGACTTGTCAGTTAGCTGAAAATCAGACCAACACTATGTGGTTCAAATTACACGTAAATATTTTTGTCCTATAGTTGCCCTAGCTATTGGGATATTAATAAATAGTCCTTTCTGAGCTAAGTCGAACTCAGATAGTAATGATGACTACACTCGTTCGTCTACACTCATCACACTCAATCTAAATTCATATTCACCCAAATCTTGACGATTGGCGTCTTCAGAATAAGTATATAATTAAATTTTTAAAATTTTTGCTATCAATGTAAACACTACTAGAGGGTATAGAGATCTACCACATTAGTCCCGTCTCTGAGCAACGTGAACAGACCCCCTCACGATATCCAGTGAATCTTAATGTGTGAGGGGACTAAGAACTGCTGTTATAGCCCCTTAGTCCCGTCTCTCAGGAACGTAAACAGACTCAATCACGAGACCCAGTGATTGTTAATGAGTGAGGGGATTGAGAACTGCTGTAATAGCCCCTTTAGTCCCGTCTCGGAGCAACGTGAACAGACTCCCTCACGAGACCCAGTGAGTGTTGATGTGTTAGGGGATTGAGAACTGTTGTAATAGCCCCTTTAGTCCCTTCTCCGAGCAACGAAAACAGACTCCCTCACGAGACCCAGTAAGTGTTGATGTGTGAGAGGATTGAGAACTTCTGTTAAAGCCCCATTATTCCCGTCTCTCAGGAACATGAACAGCTTCCCTCACGACACCCAGTGTATCTTGATGTGTGAGGGGATTGAGAACTGCTGTTACAGCTCCCTTAGTCCCGTCTTTCAGGAACGTGAACAGACTCCCTCATGAGACCCAGTGAGTGTTGATGTGTGAGGGGATTGAGAACTGCTGTAATAGCCTCTTTAGTACCGTGTCTGAGCTACGTGAACAGACTCCCTCATGAGATCCAGCGACTTTAGACGTGTGAGTAATTGAGAACTGCTGTTATAGTCCTATTATTCCGTCTTTTAGCAACGTGAACAGGTTCCCCCTGGAAATACGAGTGTAGACGTGTGAGGGAATTGAGAACTGCTGTTATAACCCCCCTATTTCCGTCTCTCAGCAAAATATTGCCCCCTAATTACTCTTTAACCTGCTCTTTTATTTTTGAAGCACCTAAAACCCCATTTTTGACATATTTAGATATATTGAACAAAATAACCTGATTTTTAAAATCTTCTTGCTGTTTATTTAATGTGTTATCTGGTACATTCATAAATTAATGAATAGTTTTTTAAAAGTTTATTCTTTTTTTAAGTGTACATTTCATCAATTTCCATTTTAAAATACACGTTTTTACTATGACATTTTGATACAATTACAAAATATCTACTTATATGTTTTAACTGCAACAAGCTCTTACATATAAGTATAAGGTATTACTTTGGTATGCACTAAACAATGTTCTATCGGTAGATAAAGATATACCTATTGTTAGAGATAATGAACAATATTTAAGAGTATTTTGTAATGTAATGGAATTTTATATATAATTAACTAATTATTGTAATACAAATCATTAGCTCTTTTCAAATAACCATCCTTCCGTGGCATCAAGTTAGTAAGCTAACTGCAATAAAGTACCGTTGTGGTTTAACCTTACTTCGGGCTGCGCTGCAGTGACGAGAGTCCATATGGTTACCGAATTTATAGAAAAAGGCATTGTGAACGTCAGCCATTGGTCATAGTAATGCAATTTTATATTAACTATCACATATGTTAGTTTAATTTCAACTTTAATTAATTAAAACCAGTACTGCTTACAGTATGATTGGTAACTCTAAGAGTGAAGCTAAATTAGAGCTAAGTGTGCAGGGCGAATGGAGTGATAAATCTGCACCTTGTGTCGGGGGTTTAATGTGCTACGGCACCAAGATAACTCCAGGTTTCCCTTTTATTTAGTGTCATGGTGGTCGACAATAATAAATAGATTTATCCTCCAAAAGGTTCTACTTTGTATATATTTGGGGCATAATGTATTTATATATCTAGTTAGTATAGAATAAAAGACCATAGACTGTCATTTGGTTTTACACCGTTAACTGTTAACTGTTTTTACGGTACATATTGGTATTATTTCATTTAAGTAAATACTAGAAAACATTAATGTTTTTCACGACGTTCGTTCAATCAATGTGGTTGTATAGTATATTTATTTAATGATTTTAAACATACCAAAACAGCTTAACCCTTATTTATGGGATCTTATACTAGAAATAATCTTAAATATAAATTACAGAATATTAATTAATTCAAAATTGTATTAATTAATCAAGAACATTTTTGTTCTATGTTAAGTGTAAAATCATACTATGCATTTTATTTTCTCATAAATAGACAAATACATGATCTATTCATAAAAATTAACGTACTTCAAACATAAGTTTTGTCATGCTCATGTTTTTACTATTTCCTGTCCATTTTTAAGCATCAGTACAATAAATAATTTTTTGCCAAAAAATGAATTTTCAAATGCAAGACATCAAATAAAAGGGATTAATTACTTCAAAAAATGTCTAATTATAATAATATTCATGAAATACCATGCTACAGTTGGTTAGCTGGAAATTGATATCAAAGGAAAGATTTTCCTTTGACCACAATTTGAACAATAATTAATATTGTATGACCCTTTTTCAACCCATTACATTCTCTTTACAGCATGGATGGACCTACCAGCAATATGTATTGCCTTAAGCAGACAGAAATGTCTAGTATTCTTTTACTATTTAATGATAAATAGTAGGTGTTTTGAAGTTACAAAATAATATATGCAAACGGTGAAAATAATAACATTTCTTGTAATAAAATAAATGATTTTTACTCACATTCAAAGTTAATCTTTGTAAACTAATCATAAACTTTGTGTCAACGGACAGTTAAATGCATATTAATATATCCCGTTTTATTTGTTCATTTATTTCCTGGGTGTTACATCTTCTGACAACCATTTTACATACATTGAGGAACACTTTAAGATGGCAGAAAAACAACAACTTAAATAAAAATGTATTTACAGAAAATTAAAACAAGCAATGGTAGTACCTCTGACACTGAGCGTAAAATATAAAGAAAAAAAACTAAAATTAATGTTAAGGATATTAAATCAAGCCTATTTAAAAAACAAAAAGTAGTGAAACAAATGAACAACGAAGGCATAGGAGAAGAATTAATAGACACCAATAATACTAATGAAAATTAATAATTTATGAAACCATAGATTAGGTAAAATAACTCGAAACAATAACATATAAATTATGTATGTAAATTGTTAATATATATATATATATATATATATATATATATATATATATATATACACACACACACCAACGACATGTTACAAAACAAAATTTTAAATAAAAACATAAATTGTAGGTTACAAAACAAACAATTATTTGGTTTTGAAAAGAATATCAAATTTGAATTTGCCAATCAAAATCTTGTTTGTGTTAAAAAAACTAAAATTTTACAATTGTTATAGTAGTTTAAGAAGAAAACAGTTTTTTTCTCTCTGCCTCAAGTGTGACGTTTACGGTTATTTTGTAAGTAAAAAAAACACTAATAATGGAATGTTATTGGAGTCGTGGTGGCTGTTTACAGGTTGCTATGGCAACGTGGCCTTTTACGTGATCACTCAGCAAGCCGTTTAGAAACGGTAAAAGGTGAAATTCATTAAATTTATGTAAATTTGGATTAATTTTAATATTTTATATAAATTAAGTATACATTATGAAGGGTAAAACAGTTCTCCAATACTTACTTTTTTCAAACTATCTAGTTCAATAATTTAAAAACAAGTTATTGGCTTATAGATAATTTATGACCTTCACACAATTACATGTATTAATTTACATACTATTATATTTTATAATGTTACTTTTGTACAATACGAATCTTACAAATCAAGTCAAGAAGTGTTCAGTATAATAGCGGTAAACTTTATTTATAAGGTTGTCAGGTTTTTAAACTCTTACTTCGAGACATATTTTTATATCGATAAGTGTATCACCCAAAAATTTCTGGAATAGAGAGGTTGGGTGTATACCATACAGATCGGTATATCAAATAGAGAATAAACCTATGATATAACACTATAATATGTAGCTATGTTACACTAGAAAAACAAACAACAAATTAAATATCAGGGTTCAAGTTGCAGGAACAATAAATTTATACTAAACAGGAATATACAGGTCTTATCATCGTACAATAGGGATATGTTATAGTTTTGTGTTAATCTGGCATTTGACGAGTAGTGATGGAGGATATTAGAGCTGGTGAAACTCGAGTGTCAGTGACACATGGCATTGTGTATACAGGTCTAATCACTGTACAATAGGGATATGTTATAGTGTTGTGGTAATCTGGCATTTGACGAGTAGTGATGGAGGAGATAAGAGCTGGCGAAACCCGAGTGTCAGTGACACATGGCATTGTGTATACAGGTCTAATCACTGTACAATAGGGATATGTTATAGTGTTGTGGTAATCTGGCATTGGACGAGTAGTGATGGAGGAGATTAGAGGTGGTGAAGCTCGAGTGTCAGTGATACATGGCATTGTGTATACAGGTTTAATCACTGTACAATAATGATATGTTTTAGTGTTATGTTACTCTGGCATTTCACGAGTAGTGATGGAGGAGATAAGGGCCGGTGAAACTCGAGTGTCAGTGACACATGGCATTGTGTAATTGTGTATACAGGTCTAATCACTGTACAGTAGGGATATCTTATAGTGTTGTTGTAATCCGTCATTTGACGAGTAGTGATGGAGAAGATAAGGGCCGGTGAAACTCGAGTGTCAGTGATACATGGCATTGTGTATACAGGTTTAATCACTGTACAATAATGATATGTTTTAGTGTTATGTTATTCTGGCATGGTTTGTAAAGGCCATACGATATATAAATATGTACTGCCTGCTTAATTTTAAATATATAAAAAAAAATTCGTCTTATTTTACCAGGCGAAGTTAGGGCTAAGAAGCCTTCTCTAACCCTTAACCTGGGTACCAACGGCTTAACGTGACTTCCGAACCACGGGAGCGGCGGGTCAAAAACTGTTAATGTTCATATCGGGAAACGAACCCAGGCCGTTTACGTAGTAAGCCAAATCAGTGGTATTGACCCACCCGCCCACCCATACACGAACAGTGGTATTGACCCGCCCGCCCATACACGTACAATGGCACTGACCCACCCGACCACCCATACACCTACAGTGGCATTGTGATAGTGACCCACCCGCCCACCCATACACAGACAGTGATGCCGCCCATATACGTAGAGTGGTACTGACCCACCCGCTCGCCCGTACACGTACAGTGGTACTGATCCACCCTCCCGCCCGTACACGTACAGTGGTACTGACACACCCTCCCGGCCATACACGTACAGTGGTACTGATCCACCCTCCCAAGCGTACACATACAGTGGTACTGACTCACCCTCCCACCGTGCGTGTGTGTGTGTGTGTGTGTGTGTGTGTGCGTGCGTGCGTGCGCGCGCGCGCGCGTGCGTGCGTGCGTGCGTGCGTGCGTGCGCGTGTGTGTGTGTGTGTGTGTGTGTGTGTGTGTGTGTGTGTGTGTGTGTGTGTGTGTGTGTGTGTGTGTGTGTGTGTGTGTGTGTGTGTGTGTGTGTGTGTGTGTGTGTGTGTGTGTGTGTGTGTGTGTGTGTTTGTTTGTTTGTAGAATTGTTTAGTTATTATATTACATATTTTATTGTTTAAAATATTATTTCTCGTATTTATACATTATTACTAGAGATGATGTAACAATAGAAAATGCCTTAATTGTTTATCGATATGAATCCTCACTGAAGAGAAAATTGATTGTTTTAGAACATAAATAACTTTTAAGTTTAATATAAATAGTGCCTATAATATTAAATAAGACGATAAAATATGTGACTCATTATAAAATGTAAATCTCCTTCTCTTCTCCATAAATTACTCCGATTTTTCAACTACCCTAGTGGGTCAAACCTTCGAAGCCTAAACATGCAAAATTCTATGAATAGGGCTAAATACGTTCAGAGTAAGCTTGGTCATACAGGCATGAATTCAGCATCCCTAAAAACTTTCCAAAATTCTTATAACAAATCATCTTGTTTCTTGAAGCCTGTTTGGAATGTTAGCATATCTGAACACTGGATCACATAGTCTAAAGAAACAGCAAACAAATACACTCTTGAGTGACAAAGCGCAACAAGCTAGTAAGGTTGATAGATTTAGATTTATACGTTTTACACTTTTGCTCGCTCTGTAAACGTCCATAAGAGAAGGCTGCGTCTGTGTACGCCTATTCCAAACTGGTGTACTTAAACCAAAAACAGCATGCTTGTATTTGAGACTACTGTTAATTCACATGAAGGGACCTTAGTTCTTCCTATGTTTTGATACATTACAGTTTACATTTAAAGAGAAGATCAATTTTAAGTCTATGAAAATATCTAAATCTCTATATGTTCATTCTATAGCCACTGATGTGATAAAAGAAGAATGAGGGATGAGTGTTATGAATGAAATTATCTATTTTTTTTCCAATTTAGTGCCATGTTGTTCTATTTGGCCTTCTTTATAAACTAATTAATATAAAATGGAAGAGCCTAGTGGAATTCACACGCAGTTCGGGACAGATTTTATATTTTTGGCAAATAACCCAACTGATCGTGAACGAAGGTGAATAAAGGAGTAGCCTTACTTACGTACTTAGTCTTGTCCTCTACTACCGGTTGGTGTCAAGGTTACAAGGCGTTTCCATCTTTGTCTGTCTACAGTGAGTGATATAGCCTCTTGGATGGAGACACCCCTCTCATGCAGAGTATCCTCTACTTTTTCTCATATTTCCATTTCGGTATTTCTCTTCTACACCTTCGCTCCACTCTGATGTCTTTCAAAATTTTTTGTAACGTTGTTGGTATGTGTTGAACATGACCAAACCTTTTCAAATGTTGTTTCTGGACGACTTCTGATGGCAACATTTCTAGCTCTTATTCCATATTGTACGTATGCACCTTATTTCCATTGATTGGATTTCACTTTTGTGCTTTTTGTTAAAGCCCATGACTCACATTCTGGTTGGTGCAGATGCAGGTCCCATGAAGTAAGCTATGCCAAGACACCAGGCAGCTGAAGAACTCCAAATGGAATGAATAGAGGCAATAGAAGGTAGCACCTTAACTGTTCTAGGACACGATGGGCCCGTATCTCAACTGCCTGAACTTAAACTTATGAAAAGTGACAAACAAAGAGGTAACCACAAATTAATACAAAATATAAGATAATAGTTAGTTCTTAAAGGGAATACTTTAAGTTGAACATGTTTTTAGGCTTTTTATTTTAAATATAAAAAGAAAAACTACGTAATATGACTAAACCAAAACAAGGTGCATTTTAGATTATATTTCACTGGACACAACGAGAAAAACAATAAGTACATACATGCAACACAAATAAAAAAATACAGCATTTGTAGATTGATAAAAGGTTTTAGTCCCATTTCAATTTGAAATACATCATAGACAACATCAGCGGGCGAGGGTTGGCTGCGTATTGCACCTGAACTCTGTTATTTAACTGTGTAAAAGTGGTGTAAACTAATATAGGATACCATTTCGTCAAATAAACAAGTTGTCTTGGTAACCGTCTCTGTGTGTTTTCAGAGGATAGAGAGTATGGTTCAGGCCAGTGCATAGTAAATAAATATCCTTAAATCTATCGCTTGGTTTTTGTACTAAAATACGTAGATATTTTGTAAGAAATACGGTTTCCTTACTATTTTCAAACTAATTATAGTATAAATTTCACCTTGACCAGACGATTCCCTGCATTAAAATGATATATTCTTGAAGGTTTATAATATTTCAGTTTTGTCATGTTCTAGTCAATTCTACGATCAATGCTGACATTGTGACATTTTAAGGGTTGCTATGACAATGGTGAGGTCTGGAATGGCGTAATAACAGTATAGCAAATCGTTAATGACTAGAATTAGGTTTTTGTCGGCAAATATCACATGTTGTAAGTTTAACATACATGTTTATTTAATGCTGTGACATGTAAGTAACATTAACATATTGCTTCTTTGGTGTATTTGCTTTCGTTTTTATAACTTTCAGGACACTTTAGATAATCAAAACAGGTGATTTTTATATGATAAATGCTACCGTTGTATTCTGTGAGCTTGATAAAAAACGTGTATAATTCCTTAATACAGCTTCTTTAGTAAAATAGAAAGTTTTTTTCTTTAAGGTTGAAGACCTACAATAAAATGTTATTGCTCTTACCTTGTTAACTATATTCAACACATAAACAAAGTTAGATTTTATTATATATAATTTTTAGTTTTGTTTTTAAAATCAAAGGCCACTGTCTTGTTGTAACTCATGATCTTGAAAGTACTTATGTATTTCACCAGTTGTAAAACCATATAACATAGGCTCCTATCGGTTGCAAACATTAACTAACAGCTGTGACTAAAGTTACTACAATTAATAAATACATATATTACAGCCAACTGTAGTAGTTAATCATTAAGTAGTTTTCGTTACCTTACAGCCGTGTTGCAGTTATAATTTATTTTTAAGATTCACTGGAATCAGAATAATTATAATAGATTTAAAATAATAATAAATAAAAAATAAAATAAACTAATGAATAAAGCAATAGGAACAATTCATTCAAGTCAGAAATAATCATTAAGTCATACACGTGTGTGTTAGATCATTCATGAATCAAATAAAAAAAAAAAAATAACTACGAGCTCAAAATAATAAAGGTAAATTAAATGATATTTGTATATGGGGGAGTCAGGCCTAGCCTTTAAAGTGCATATTTTTAATCTTCCAAAAAAATAAAAAGAAAAAATAATTTAATGAGACGTTGGTTTCTTCTCTTCTACTTTCAAGTTTCTTATGAGTTATGAGTAATGAAAATTTTAAGATACTTATAATGGAAAAGAACATTACAATAACTACATAACACTTGTTTATTATTAAACTTTATTAAGAATAATCAGTTTAAAATAGTTTTTATGTATATTAACTAAGTAATAGTTGAAGCATTATAATGTATAAAATGTATTGTATATGTTTGGACAGATAAATTATTATTAGCACAAATAATCTAAGTATAGAATGTATATCCTTTATATATTTATTATAAACTAATTCAAGTTTAAAAAAATATATATATGATATAACAGTTTGAAAATAAACAAAATAGCAAAAATTACGTAAAACTAAATTTAAGTAAGTTTAGTAAAGTAGGGTTTACATGAAATGTATTCTGGAATTTTTCAGAGGTCACTGTACAATCCAATCCTTAAATTGGAAAAACTTTTCCCACTTCCATTTCTAGCCTTATGGATTTTATCCGTTAAATCTTGTAGAACTACACCAGATCCCTTCTAGACAGTCTGTTTTCAACAATTGTTTAGGTACACAGCTAAATTTCACTAACAACCCCTTTGCAGAGTAGGCTCTAACACTCAATCGCCTTACCTTCCGATCAATGACTTCAAGAGATCCTTGACGAACTTCAGCCTTCCGCCATGTTATTACTGATTGCACGGTGGTATTGTGTATAAAACATTATACATAATCTTTTAGAATAAATAAGATACATAGTAACTAATAAAATGTTTGGTCACACGTAATTTTCATGGTAAATCTATAAATATTATTTATCCAAAATAATATATCTAGTACAGTATGTAAATTTTAAGATATTTATTAAAGTATCACAATTCAGTAATGAGGGATCTCCTAATTTGTTTTCTCAAAATTGAACTTTTAATCTGAGTGATCCATACCGCACTTATATTATCCATTATCATAAATTAATTAAGAGACTTACGTTTAGTATACAACTCCATAGTTAAAAAATCAATATTAATTTGTATTTCATATTTTTGTTATGTGATAAGTTTGATTTCACTACATATTTTAGTTATGTTTTAGTACAAAATTTCGTAACATTTACTTTTAGAGTTAAAAATAATTATAGAAATCACAATACAAATAATTTTTTTTTTTCAATTTGTACACTTGAAATAAAAACAAAATCGAAACGTGTTGTGATAATATAAATAAAAATGTGTTAGAAGGGTCCTCAGTATCAGTTTTATTAATTCATATCATTATTATCGTAAATATCCCTAGTTAATAACACAATATTATCAAACTTTAGAAAGTATTAAAATAGTTTTACGGTTTATAAACATTTTTTTATTACCTTCTACAACAATTTTAAATTTTTCCACATTTCTAGTTTCTTTATAGAGTAAAGCTACAATATGCTTGATCAAATGTTTATAGTATTATGTAATTATTTTTACTCTCATATACAAACTGCAATAGTTGAGGCACGACAAAGCTGACTCATACATCAGGACTGATACTAAATCACGGCCTGGGAGTTACGTCATCACCTAATGTACCGTGCACAGAACTGATTTACCAAAACTCGAGTTGGTTATCAGATACTTGATTTATGGTAACTTGGGTAAAGCTTGCAACATGTTTACCAACAAACTTGAACGTCGATAGCAGTCGAGTATATCGTCAGTCCTCGGTATTCCATGATGCTAACATACAATATTGCACGATTCATTATTAAGACACCCATTGTTGAGATATTGACTACGTATGAATGAGAGTGGATAAATGAGTGTAGCCATTGTTAATAATTATGTCGATTGTTCCTTTGAAAGATACATTCTAACCAGACCTCCTAAGAGACCTACCGCTTTACGTGCAATTTGAACTACTTAGTTCTTTTCCCTATAAAATATCCAGACCACATGTATCTAGTGATGTCCATTGAGTGGTCGCCGTGTCAGTATTAAGAGGACTGAGCTTAGAACTTAATACTTACAATCTCCATAGCACAAAGTAGTTCTCCATAAAATGGTCTATTGGGTCCATTAACATGATACTAGAGGTAAGAACAAATGTTGAGTCCAACAATCTAGACTCAAGACTAGTGAACTACTTCCATTTCAGGCAGTCGTCAAGTTGATGAAAAAACTGCCTGAGGGAGTAAAAATTATCAGCAGTGAAAAACAGCATAAGGATCGTTGCCTGAATGTATGTTTGCCTGAATAGTCACTGCACAGAATTGTTTGACCTGCAATCATATAGTTTGATGTTCAGTATTGTTGTATATATGCTTAAATTGTTAGTCATTGTAATAATCGATATGTTTATTTGACTTTTGCTATATCAATTGTATTGTTCGACAGCAATAAATACGTTTTAATTCTTATTCCACAACTAGTGTCGGCAATCGTAATGTTAATAATATTTTGTATGTATCTGTTATCATGCTTTATAGCACCTTCATAATTTTTTCAGTTGTTTGTTTAAGAAAATAAAGGTACATTTGGTAGGTATAGTATAAAATCCAAGTGAAAACCTAAAATATATTAATAATTTATGTATAAAGTATAAGTTTCTATTTCGAATATCCGGTTTGTAATAATGATAATATTGTAACCCTGTTAGTGGTATATTTGAAACTTTAAGTAATTCTTGACAATCATAAAATAAAAAACTCTAGTCATCAACTTATGGTTTACTGGATAATGTTTTAATAAGCAAACGGTGTTCACTATAACTCATGATAATAAACAAGAATCGTACAGTTTAAATTTTAAAAAAATTACTGACAATTGTTTTTTGTCTACTCTAGGACTGTCGTCTTTCCGCCTTAATATACTTTTACGTTCTGTAAGACTTCATGCTATGTTTAATGAAACACTATTATACTGTACTAATAACACATTGTTATCTTCGTGTTAGTAATGATATGTGATGAAATATTTATCTAAATCTTTATGAATTATTTTAATCATTATTTAAATTAATTTATGCGTCATATTTAACTATACGTATTGAAACTCATAACTGTAAATAGTACCAATGTTTCTCCTGGATTCATAACACATCCGTAACCAAGCGTAGCAAATTACCAGGTAAAGCGACAGCCAACTGGTACATAAATAATCGACTTTCAACTCAGTAAAGCAGCACTCATTTATTACGAATGCAAAATATTTAGTTTAATCTTACACTATCATGATATCTTATCTTGTTTCTTAAATTAAAAAGAGTTAATTGTGAATATTGATATATTATAATATAATACATTACTTTTATAAAAAAAAGTAAACGCGACTCTTCTTTGGCAGAAAATACAACAAATTGGTCTGATTCTCTGTAAATTTAATATAAAACGTATTAATGAAACGGCCTATAAAGTTAGGGCAGCTAGGTATACGTGGCATTTTTGGTTTCGATAAATTAATTATATTTCATAAAATAAATTTGCATTTAGACCAAATTATTATTACAATAAATTGTCCTCGACTGAAAATAAACGATAATGTTTCCAAAAATTTATCAAATTGCTAAACTATTATTTAAACATTCAAACTGGAGGCTTTTTTTGTTAATAAACTAACCTAACCGATACGTACGTACATTTGGTTTTAAATTTTAATAACAAATACTTCTTCAACTTGGGTTCATTAAACTAAATTAAGGTAAAAAAGATCTACTTAACTCACCAAGCTAGAAAGTACACTTTAACACTTCCTGTGTCTGAAAACATGAATTTATTTAATATCAGATTTTATTTTTTCAAGCATAAAAAATGGACGATTGCCAAATAAATAAAATCCCTCAACACTGATCATCACTTTTCCCTACAATAAATGAGGTGTTAGGGCAAATTAAACATTTATATCCTTCTGAATAATGCATTCGACTATGTATCTGAAATTAGCTTTTATTGTAAATAAAAGTAATTTCTATCCAATGGAATAAAATAAATATTTTTCAATTGAATGTCAAGTTTTAAATAGGTTAACACTTAAGTACTTTTCTCAAGCTAACTTACATCATCGGTCTTAGCTACCCACTGTTCGTGTATCGATGGGTGGCTCAGTACCACTGTACGTGTGGACAGGTGGGTCAATAACGCTGTACCTGTGCGGGTGAGTGGGTGGGTCAATACCTAGTTTAAGTTACAAAAAGTAAACTTAGCTCTGTGACGGACATCAGTATTACAAAACCAAGACTCAAGCACTTTTTTTAATTTTATATTTTGCTTTTTAACTTCTTCTCGTTTTTATAAATGCTAGTTAATGTGTATTTTTTTTTAGTTTATTCTGTATTTTTGGTTTACGTCATTAATTTTTTTTTTTATCGTATCGTATTTATTTTTATGCTTATGCTTGTATTTTTAATAAATTATTGGTAGTTTGTTGAGTCTGCTGCTTCCACATTGCTGTATTTGTTGAGAATCTAATAACATTGTATCTATAAATTTATTAGAGAGACGTGCAGCAGGTATTACATTGTTATATTGTAATGGAAGCAACATACAACAAGCCACCAAATTAGGTAAATTCACTGTGCATTCTACTCTAGACAATACCTTCTACTTCATGCAGCAGTAATGGAATATCGTCTCACACATTTTTTATAAAATTTCGGCCTTCCTTAAACTTGTTTTTTTAAAGTTCAATACGTATCAATGCAGATTACTAAATAAACATTGTTTATGAATTGAATATAAAAATTTATAGAATAAATAGAACTGTATAGGCTCTTTAATTATTAAAATTATCTTTACAGTTCTTATCCTCAATAAATTATCATTCTTATACTTATTTCGACACTATTCTTTATACTTTAATGTTGACATTAGTTAATCTTCTAAAGTAATGTACCTTATGCATTGAGACAAAGTTAATTTCCTTAGAGGATGAAAGTATATTACAGAGAGTGTTAATTAAAGGGCAAAAGCTTCTGAAATGATGGAAACAGCTGTAGCTAGGTTGTCGTATATTTACGCTCTATTTTCTGTTACAAAATCTACGTTTTATTTATACACCTTGTTATTAATAACACATTGTTTAGACTTTCCCAGTTTATTTCATTTTTATTACTATTCGGATATTATATTCTGAACAGTTCATATTAGAGCTAAGAAATTACTAACCTGGAGCCGTTCGTTGTTTTTACTTTAACAAGAGTTTTGATAAAAGAAACCTGTCAGTATGTATATTTTATTATTATTTCGTAGTTAATATAATTCATCTTTAAATTTTTAAAAAATATTGTGGGGGCCACTCCTGTTATAGAGGCAACATTTATTGTTTTTTAAAATATTGGAAGTTACAAACGATGAAAATTTAACAATCATAATTGTTTTGAATTAAAAAATATTTAAAATAAATTTAATCAGGTTGCACGTTTTATGATATTTTTAACATTCTCGATAGTAACCCAAAAGTTTTTCGTGTATTTTTGTTTTCGTTTGTCAAAAATAATAACTCAAGATCCACATAAAAACGAATTTGCATGAAAACTAAGTTAAATAAATATAAAGATCACCATATTATTTAGCTCACTGCTTGAAAGCAAATAAGTATTTACTCCGTTAATTTTCAGTTTAAAGGTTTTTTATTTTTTCATAAACTTTCTAGTATAAGTTTAAGTTTTAGAAGTAATTGATCTAAATAATTGGCTACTTCACTTTTTTTACGATATATTTCATCTTACAATTTGAAGACATTCTAAAACACTACACAATATAAAAGATATTAAGTATTAGAAAATGGCTTCAGATTTTTAACCGAAATGAAACATTAATATAAAATATAAAAAACTATTTTATATGTATCCAATTAATTTTGATCATTAACATTTTATAACTACAGTTTTATAATATAACATTTTAAAAATAAATTAAAATAGTGTTACTAATTTTACATTCTGCAAGTGCTTCATTCTACAACCATAATAACATATTTATATTTTAAAGCAAAATAGCAATATATAACCAATGTTAGGTATGGCATACATCAATAAATAAGTTTATTGGATCATGATAAAATCAACATTATTACACTTGAAAGATTAAATTAACATTTTAATGAACTGCTTGGACTCAAAACGTAAAGTAATATTCATAAATATAATGTGTTTTTACATAATTTTGCTATTAATACATAATTAAATAATAATCAAATTTAACTAAACATTTCGTACATGTTTCGTAGTTTTATTATTTTTGCTGCATTATATTTTATAGCGTAATTGATTTATCATAAAATAAAATAATTATATTATTATAACTGTTTAGAATGTATCTGACGATTAACATGTATGCATTTTTGTTTCCCATTTCAAATATGGAATGTAAATTATTACACATATTAACTTATAGTAACTTTTATGGGAGGAAATATGTACTATTCTATTTTATACTTTCATTACGTATCTTGTAATAAAGTTAGAGTTTAAAAAAATCTGATGCTATACTTCAGTAATAAATAACTTTTAATTTGTGAAACGTTTTCACTTTCAGACAACACAATGTCGGCGTGGGGCTCAGTAGCCTAGGATTTGGATTGATTAAGAGGTAATCTCAAGGTATGAGTCCTTGACTGAGATAGCGATCGGGTAGTTCATTCGTCGAATAAAGACCAAGCACATACCTGAACTGGTGATTTAACTTAACAAAAATATATTAAATTTTTTAATGTAAACTTGTTGTGAAAAAAATGTATGAAATATTTTAAATATTAGTCACGTATATAGTATACATCATGTAGCAAGTCTTTAATAATAGAACATTATAAATTTTATTAGTAAATAAATATACTAACAGTAGACCAGTCATGTCATTCTTTTATGAGTGTGTCATAAAGTACAAATATGAAGTAAATACGATATCTGACACAAATATAATTCATTACTCCAGCCATATGGGGCGTAACAGATGGGGGTATCGTATTGTGTAACATTCGAATATCGAGTTAAATTTACTGGAAGAAAATCCAATAAAATGTAGATATCGTCATCGAAGTCGTACGTGAGTGACGTACTGATCGGTCGGCAGACCTTTGCTTATGACGTCATCGGAGCATATGAATGACTGTTCTAGGGGTTTAGAAGTAGATTAAATGTAACATAGTCATATATACGATGGTGTATTTTGATATAGAATAATTGATTTATAAGCCTATGTTAGTTACAAGACTACAAGTGAAACTAAATAATAGATAATATTGTGCAGGTAAATGATTGAAAATAATGAAAATAGAAGATAAACTTATTTGGATGTTGTTAACATGCTACTTAAGTATTGACCTTTTAAAGAATATGCCGTTCCTTAGTATAACTAACTTTTTACTTGAGACAGTGGTGTAGGGGTAGGTCCACATCTACAGTGACACATACAGAACTGGTCTTTAAAAACTTTTCTCATTTCATCCTGGCTTTGGTTGTTATCTCAATTCAAGCCTTTTAGGCAAACTGTCAAGTATTTAGGATTTTTTCGGACTTTATTTGATTAATCTGACATTATACATATATTTTCATTTTGTTATTGGGTGGATTGGAATCATCAATTGTTTTCAGAAAATGTTCGAGGGCGGAGATTTTTGGAAGAAGAAACAAAAAATAATGTTATAATTTAAAGGGTATGTAGTAGAAGAAGAGCAGGGGAATCAAATATTATGTTCTTTTATTGCCAGAACATAACAATGTATAGTAATCGTCAGATTAGTTCTAAAATTTTAACAATCACGCCACAACAAAACCCCATTCGAACAAACAGAATCTCTACTCACACCACATTTTTACTGCCTATGTACCCACTTCCAGCGCCGGACGTCAGTCTTCTGATTATGCGGTCACCCAGTCGTGTGCCATAAACTCGTCAACACTGTACAATGCTTGACGAGTATTTAACAGGAAAGTCCTGTTACAGTATTTGAGTATGTTTTCACATAGAGTATATATTATTACAGTAAGTACTGTTAGAGTATGTGTTGCCCGAGAAAGTATTGTTAGAGTATGTAGTATAAGAGTTAGTATTATAGAGCATGTATTGCTAGAGTATATATATCATTACAGTATGTACTGTTAGAGTATGTGTTGCCAGAGAAAGTATTATTAGAGTAGGTATTATAAGAGTAAGTATCATAGAGCATGTAATTTCAGAGTATATATTATTACAGTAAGTACTGTTAAAGTATGTGTTGCCCGAGAAAGTATTGTTAGAGTAGGTATTATAAGAGTAAGTATTATAGAGCATGTATTGTCAGAGTATATATTATTACAGTAAGTACTATTAGAGTATGTGTTGCCCGAGAAAGTATTGTTAGAGTAGGTATTATAAGAGTAAGTATTATAGAGCATGTATTGTCAGAGTATATATTATTACAGTATGTACCGTTAGAGTATGTGTTGCCCGAGAAAGTATTGTTAGAGTAGGTAGTATAAGAGTAAGTATCATAGAGCATGTATTGTTAGAGTATATATTATTACAGTAAGTACTGTTAGAGTATATGTTGCCCGAGAAAGTATTGTTAGAGTAGGTATTATAAGAGTAAGTATTATAGAGCATGTATTGTCAGAGTATATATTATTACAGTAAGTACTATTAGAGTATGTGTTGCCCGAGAAAGTATTGTTAGAGTAGGTATTATAAGAGTAAGTATTATAGAGCATATATTGTCATAGTATATATTATTACATTAAGTACTGTTAGAGTATTGTGTTGCCCGCGAAAGTATTGTTAGAGTAGGTATTATAAGAGTAAGTATAATAGAGCATGTATTGTCAGAGTATATATTATTACAGTAAGTACTATTAGAGTATGTGTTGCCCGAGAAAGTATTGTTAGAGTAGGTATTATAAGAGTAAGTATTATAGAGCATGTATTGTCAGAGTATATATTATTACAGTAAGTACTATTAGAGTATGTGTTGCCCGAGAAAGTATTGTTAGAGTTGGTATTATAAGAGTAAGTATTATAGAGCATGTATTGTCAGAGTATATATAGTTACAGTATGTACTGTTAGAGTATGTGTTGCCCGAGAAAGTATTGTTAGAGTAGGTATTATAAGAGTAAGTATCATAGAGCATATATTGTCAGAGTGTATGTTATTACAGTCAGTACTATTAGAGTATGTGTTGCCCGAGAAAGTATTGTTAGAGTTGGTATTATAAGAGTAAGTATTATAGAGCATGTATTGTCAGAGTGTATGTTATTACAGTCAGTACTATTAGAGTATGTGTTGCCAGAGAAAGTATTGTTAGAGTAGGTATTATAAGAGTAAGTATCATAGAGCACGAATTGTCAGAGTATATATTATTACAGTAAGTACTGTTAGAGTATGTGTTGCCCGAGAAAGTATTGTTGGAGTAGGTATTATAAAAGTAAGCATCATAGAGCATGTATTGTCAGAGTATATATATTATTACAGTAAGTACTGTTAGAGTATGTGTTGCCCGAGATAGTATTGTTAGAGTAGGTATTATAAGAGTAAGTATTATAGAGCATGTATTGTCAGAGTATATATTATTACTGTAAGTACTATTAGAGTATGTGTTGCCCGAGAAAGTATTGTTAGAGTAGGTATTATAAGAGTAAGTATTATAGAGCATGTATTGACAGAGTATATATTATAGCAGTAAGTACTATTAGAGTATGTGTTGCCAGAGAAAGTATTGTTAGGGTAGGTATTATAAGGGTAAGTATTATAGAGCATGTATTTTCAGAGTATATATTATTACAGTAAGTACTATTAGAGTATGTGTTGCCCGCGAAAGTATTGTTAGAGTAGGTATTATAAGAGTAAGTATTATAGAGCATGTATTGACAGAGTATATATTATAGCAGTAAGTACTATTAGAGTATGTGTTGCCAGAGAAAGTATTGTTAGAGTTGGTATTATAAGAGTAAGTATTATAGAGCATGTATTGTCAGAGTGTATGTTAAAACAGTCAGTACTATTAGAGTATGTGTTGCCAGAGAAAGTATTGTTAGAGTAGGTATTATAAGAGTAAGTATCATAGAGCACGAATTGTCAGAGTATATATTATAGCAGTAAGTACTATTAGAGTATGTGTTGCCAGAGAAAGTATTGTTAGGGTAGGTATTATAAGGGTAAGTATTATAGAGCATGTATTTTCAGAGTATATATTATTACAGTAAGTACTATTAGAGTATGTGTTGCCCGAGAAAGTATTGTTAGAGTAGGTATTATAAGAGTAAGTATTATAGAGCATGTATTGTCAGAGTATATATTATTACTGTAAGTACTATTAGAGTATGTGTTGCCCGAGAAAGTATTGTTAGAGTAGGTATTATAAGAGTAAGTATTATAGAGCATGTATTGTCAGAGTATATATTATAGCAGTAAGTACTATTAGAGTATGTGTTGCCAGAGAAAGTATTGTTAGGGTAGGTATTATAAGGGTAAGTATTATAGAGCATGTATTTTCAGAGTATATATTATTACAGTAAGGACTATTAGAGTATGTGTTGCCCGAGAAAGTATTGTTAGAGTAGGTATTATAAGAGTAAGTATTATAGAGCATGTATTGACAGAGTATATATTATAGCAGTAAGTACTATTAGAGTATGTGTTGCCAGAGAAAGTATTGTTAGGGTAGGTATTATAAGGGTAAGTATTATAGAGCATGTATTTTCAGAGTATATATTATTACAGTAAGTACTATTAGAGTATGTGTTGCCCGAGAAAGTATTGTTAGAGTAGGTATTATAAGAGTAAGTATTATAGAGCATGTATTGTCAGAGTATATATTATTACTGTAAGTACTATTAGAGTATGTGTTACCCGAGAAAGTATTGTTAGAGTAGGTATTATAAGAGTAAGTATTATAGAGCATATATTGTCAGAGTATATATAGTTACAGTAGGTATTGCGAGAGTTCCTGAAGAAAATATAAACAACTAAAAACATTCAGAAATACATACAATGTGAACTTTTTCTGAGTATTTTGCAATGTTGTGTGTCTTGCTTTCTTTTGAACCATCGATCACTGTCAGTGCCAGGACTGCTGGCATCCAACATAACAGTGTGTTATATATGCTACTGTCTATTTTACCTTTTTTTACAATATCTGTGTAGATATTTATATACATAGGTTATCAATATATGTTTATTATTTTTTTTAAATCACACCAGACCCTAAATATTTATTATAGTTATTTCAATATGTGTTTCCGTTTTATGCTTACTTTTGGCACTCTTTTATTATTTTCAAACTCAGTATTTATTTACGTGCAAGAGCAGGTGGACTAGTCGTGTAAGGCGTTAGGACTTAGAACTTGTGTTAAAGATAACACAGCTTTGAATCCTGACTTGAACTGATAAATTAACAGCATCACAGTTCACCTTGAGCCGTGCTGGTTTTCTCCCTTAATTTGTCCTAATGAGTTCTTGGTACAGACGATAGTCAATGGGGAAGAGCAGATTAAGGCTAAAAAAGAGGAGAAAGGTGTAAAGAAATGTAGTAATAAGCAATTAAAGGTATTGTTTATATTTATAAATTATATTGTTTCGGTTAATAATCTTAAGCAACATAGA
The DNA here is from genome assembly GCA_035578905.1 of Stictocephala bisonia. Taxonomy (NCBI): domain Eukaryota; kingdom Metazoa; phylum Arthropoda; class Insecta; order Hemiptera; family Membracidae; genus Stictocephala; species Stictocephala bisonia. Next base: position 74,122 of record JAQJVL010001597.1, on the reverse strand, counting down.
AAACGTTAAATTGAAAAAATAAATTATTACACATACATCAAAATGTATTACCCTTTCCATGATTGTCTGTGGCGTCTTTATGATTATTACACACATACACGGTATATGACAACCAACCAGTGTGTATATTCCTATTTTATTATTACATTGATAAGTGTAAACGTATAAAGCAAAACTCTCAGGATGTTACGTTTGCTAATCTTCCAACATTCACCCACCCTACACCAACCTATAACTATTTTATATTAACTAACAACATTTATTAAAGCATGAAATTTGAAAGAAAATTGCTTGGATTGAGTAATAAATGTAAAATTCTAGTACTTTACTAAGATTTTCGGTAATCGGTTTAAGTTTTTAGATAATCTAACTCTCATTAAAGACTTATACATCCCGAAAATTTGATTTTGTAAGTTAATGTATCAGAAGAATAAATAAAATGTTATAAATTATATTGATGAAATGTTATTATTTTTCATACGTTTAAATCAGCAAGTTAAAGTTAAATATCGTCTTATTTTACCAGGTGAAGATAGGGCTAAGAAGCCCTCTATAACACTTAATCTGGGGATCAACGGCTTAAGAGTGACTTCCAAACCACCACCAGTGATCAGGCAGGCGGGCTGCATGCAAGGACGGGATCGCTCAGACGGTCACCGATCCAAGCAGCGAGCACAGAATAAAAAATGGATCCAAGGCACAGCCACACTCGGTGTTGCTTGACTTCTTTATCTTGCTACAACGTCGGAACTCCTCGGTCAAGTTACATCTTTAGGTTGCTATGCAGTATCCCATTACCTTACAAATTTTCAAAAATTTGACTGAAATGCGTAAAAAATGATCTATATTTTCACTATATAGGCTTTTTATTCTATGAAAATAATGGATTTTACAAACATTATTTAAAAAAAAACAGTATAACCACTTTTAGTATTATCTCCATTATTAAAAAAAATATTTTGTTTGGTGTGTTTTTGCGCTGAATACGAATTTGGAAACTATTTTGGTCGGTAAAAATGTTATTATTTCTGGATATATAATGGAAAATATACTTTCGCGGTAAATCGTGATTAGTGGGCATAACGCGACCATTATAAATATCAACTATTAACCATAAGAACCGAATTCACCTATATTCCCGCAGAAGGGACGGCCAGCTGGCTGTCCCGGAGGCCAGGCACCTTACAACGTAAATTACGAATTTCTTTGACTAAATATACTATCTGGTTATGTTTGTTAGGGAAGTAAAAAGTGTATTTTGGGCCCAAAAAATAATGGCACTGAAAAAAACAATTATATATTCGTACTCAGGATACAAAATATGTAAAACGAAAAACAAGTATTGAAAAATAACTATTAAAAAAAGTTTTAATTTATTCGATTAAAAACGAGCTTCCCGAGGTAAAGTTCTTCCTCCTCAAGAGGATAAACTCATATTTCACCACTTTTCAAAAAGAAATCATATTTTAAGAAGTAACATGAAAGTGCATAATTACCCATGTTTAATTACGTTACTTAACCATCTAAATGTCATCTTTCTTGTTTTAGTAAAAAAAAAAAAAAAAAATAGATGAAAGTTAATTCACCCTAAGGCAAGTAAGCACCTTACAAACAGCTGTGCTTTGGAAATATATATACAACTGACCAATAGCAAAGTGGATAGATATTGAAAGGATTAGCAGTTCGATCCTAATCGAAGTAAAATAACTAGTTGATTTTTATGTAACTATGTTCTAATAATGATTGATATTTACTATCAATTTTATTAGACCTCAGTATTAAAAAGTTCTTTAGCCGTTAACATATAGCTTAATATTGTCTAATGTTACAAGTTTTATTTTTACTATTTATGAAAATCCAAATGAAAATTCGTTTATGTTAATTATTCGTAACATTTGAAATTTAAAAAATTAGTAATTAGCTAACAAATAATAAACTAATAAATCGTATGCTTTATATGAAACAATTACAGCTTGTGTTGGCAGTTATAGTTCCGTTCCAGTTTATAGTTATTGGATAAAAGTATTAATCCAATAACTATAATGTTAAATTATAAAATATATATTATTATGACCATTAAAATATATTTCTGAAGATACATTTTCCTCAAGAAGACCTAATATAAAGTGGAAACCAATACCAATTCAGGAAATAAGAAAAAGTTTTTGATTAGAACTCTTATATATTTCACTGTAACTGGAGGCTAAGGGGCTTCTTGTTTATTATTACCTGAAGTGAAATTACAGAACTAATAAAAAGGAAGTAAATATTCTAATATTGAACATTTATGTATGTGTGATGGAATAATCCGTAGCAAACCTCACTTAATGTAAATAATATACATTAATATCACTTATTATTATTACTGTTATTCGTTAACATTAAAACTCCGATCGTAGAGGTACAAATAAGAGAAGCGAAAGAGTGGTGAGTGTAGATGAAGTGGTGCGTGTAAATAAAGTGGTGAGTGTGGATGAAGTGGTGAGTGTGGATGAAGTGGTGAGTGTGGATGAAGTGGTGAGTGTGGATGAAGTGGTGAGTGTGGATGAAGTGGTAAGTGTAGATGAAGTAGTGATTGTGGATGAAGTGGTGAATGTGGATGAAGTGGTGAATGTGGATGAAGTGGTGATTGTGGATGAAGTGGTGATTGTGGACGAAGTGGTGAGTGTGGATGAAGTGGTGAGTGTGGATGAAGTGGTGAGTATGGATGAAGTGGTGAGTATGGATGAAGTGATGAGTGTGGACGAGTGTAACCATTGTCACTAACAACATTTGAATTTCCTTTAAAATAACCATTTATTATTACCCAAAGACAGTAGCTAAGACAACTAACAAACCTACAGATTTACGGGGAATCCAAATTATGTAGTATTGGTCTGATTTTCACCGATATAATAAGCTAAAAATCAGTTGTATTCCTGTCAAACACTCAGTACGGACACCCTACACCAATTTAGTAGTGTTCACGTCGATGGCAACCATTGATTCGACGCCGTGTTGGTAGTGTTAAGAGGACCGAGCACAGAACTTATCGCTTACAATCTCCTCAACACTTTGCCCCCAAGTAGCTGGGTTACATCACTACGCCACTACTAGCAATGCCGACAGTTTGTATTTTAGGTTTTAATATTTAACTGTTATAACTACACACAACTATAAAAGCCTTTTCAATTTGAAAGTCGTCCAGTAAATACACGACAGTGGATTATTCTATCGTATTTATTTCGTTGAACGAGCAAGGCTCAAACTGTACGGTTTATGTTCTCATAAATATGGCTCATCCGATCGGTATTTCACTCACGTTTGGTTGGCTACAATGACAATATCAATTGTATCTCCTTCCACTAAATTTATTGGGATATTCGACTGTTACAAAAAGTGATATTCCGTTGTGGTACGATATATATGTCATAAACAATAAATTGTGCCATATTCTCATTTATAACACATTCCAATCAGTTATATTTAAAAATAATATTTAACGTCATTACTTTTAAAAGCTTTGTCAATAAGTTAGTAAAATATTTTCAGCCCGAAAGTATAACATAGAAACTCCACCACTTTACTTATGGGTGTGAGAGTTAATAGCACAGTACGTATAAGGGTGGGTGGGTCGATCAATACAACCACGCTTGTATGGCTGGGTAGATTGGTCTAAACCACTATATGTGTATGGATGTTTGGGTCAATTCCATTGTACGTGTAAGGGTGGGTAAGACGTGGGTCAATACCATTGTATGTATATGGGTGGGTGGGAGGGTCAGTTGCACCAGATTTTAATGTAGTATATAATGGCTAGTAATATAGTATATAATGGTGTAATCTACTCATTTAATTGTGTCTAAGAAAGGAATTAATATCCACATACCAACTAACAACGTCTTTTTTTAAGGCGTTCGTACACATTTTTCATTTATTCTCTTTTGTTAATACGAAGGTAATTTAATGTAATTTTAAAAATAAATATACTATTTTATTAATACATTTATTATAACATAAACTCTTAGTCCTTTTTATAGCAGATTAATTTCTATGATTAATTATAACTTCAAAGTGATAACAAATTATCGTATTACACCTTGAATTGAACCCCTCAACTGAAATTAGGTGAATGATACGTATATATTCTTTAATGAAATATTAATAAAACATTCCATTTTGACAAAGCATACACATCATACACAAGTGATATTTAGTGTCACTCAACAATTAAAATTTCCTTTCACAATACAATACATTAATCATATCTTACCCGCCATTGTTGACACGGCTGCTAGTTCACTTACTGTTGTTATTTTCAGTTACATCAGTGAATGTGGTTGGCGAATGAAAAACTCTAACTGGAAACGCCAACAATGTCCAGTGCGTAACTCGTGTTATTTCCCAGGACGTTTATCATTGTGACACTTTTGTTGCAGTGGTTTCTGCTTTTGTTGTTTCAAAAGGGTTATCTTGAAAACGTGTCTTCTTTAATGGTCGACTGGCTGTTAGGTCTAAATTAAAGACGTGTGCATGTAACTGCAAATACAAACAAAGCTCATTTAGGTAATCTATATATGTTAGAGCCATATAAGAATTTAGTACCAAAGAAATGGATATGTTTTTCAATTTCATTCACTTTGAAATTGTCTCAATAATGCACATTTAATCAAAAATGTATAAGCAAGTAGTGTAGTGGTGGTAGACCCATAACGCACAGTTTCAATACTATTTTAGTTCCTTCAAATTATCAATATAAATATGTCACTGATCATTATCAGAATATCACAAATTGTTCAATCCAAGATTGCTGATTTTACTATAGTACATTTGTGGACTTTGGATAGTAAACTAGCTACAAGTGATTATTTTGTAAATATATTAAAAACTAATTATTAATTAAGAAATCGTCATATTTGTGTTATTGATCATAAATGTTATTTTCTTTCTAAATAAGTGGCATTTTAAATTTTGATTTATATTGCTGTTATAGAACAACTGTCCAAACATATACAGCTAAACCGGTAGATTTTAGTTAGATCTACCGGGATTGAACTCACAAAAACCTGATGTCATTAAGCTAGGAAGACTCCCACTCAAACAGCCAAAATAGGAACGAGAAATGTTTTAAATGCACTCAAAATGTTAGAATTTAAACGGAAACTAAAATATTATGAGGCATTACGACCAATTATTATTTGGTTTTATAACCAACTATCCCACACTATTGAAGCATTATTTAATACACTATAACTATACATTGGATTTAGAAAATTCAAGATAGTTTTGTTTTTGGATTCCTTATTCATCTTTGGACAGAATAGCACACTGACTAACAAGGGTGTGTTGTCTTTTATTAATTATTGTAGCCACACATTTTTAAATGTTAGTTCATACTTTTTCTCAATTAAACAGATTTTAAACGTAACCACTCAGTTTTTTTCTGACTGTTTAATATAAATAGATTATTGACTTAGTCAAGTTTTAAACAATAGACTGGCCATAGTATGTAACATTCACTACCCCATATCTTATTTATTTATTACAAGTACTGAAAAACGGAAGAGAGTGGTAAAAGGTCGTAATATTTTGTTTAGCTTTAGATTTAACGTATTCAAAAAGTGTCTCTTTACTAAATTTATTAAAATGTTTTAAAAAGAATATAACAACATGTCTCCGATAGAATTTATTCTTAATAGCTAACCTGTTAGCTATGTACGATTTTCTTTTCAAAGCATTACTACTAAATAATATCTCAAATTACCTAATCGTGTGGTATAAAGTAAATGGCATATTTAATTCAAATGGTAGTTAAATATATTTTGAATCATATTCTGACATTAAAAGTATTTAAGTTATACTAATGAAGGCATTAACTTTGAGTTCAGTTATCTTATATTATTACTTATATTGTTCTATACGATTTAGTGTTTGTCTACAAAAAGACCCTAAGATATATCTCAATTCAATATTCTAGCTAAGTACTAAACAGCTCTTGAATAAGGATAAATGCGTAAAACCTAATATTGTTGGATTATTTATTTCCTCCCATTAACTGAATTGAATGTATTCTCTAGATAAACGGAGTTCTGTAGTGATTAAAATCTTTTTAATACCAAAAGCTCATAACAAGTTACATTACAAATAATGACCGCAAATAATTAAACAATCATAACTTTTAATTTTACACAAATGAAATATTGTAATTAAAAGTTACAAAATCATAAAAAAACGTTTTAGAACAATCCAATTGAACTATGGCTTCTTGATAAAGTAATACTAACTTTAAATTTCTTTAAGAACCAAGCCGATATTCCTAAATGGACAAAACACCAGCTCGTACCGACTCGGTTTCTATCCACGAACTTTACGGTCATCGGTAAGGTCATTACGTATTATTGTTAGGTTTTAGGTTGAACTCTTTGTTTTATTGAATTTTTATGACTGTTCATTTGTTATAGGTCATTTTAACTGGCATGATATTCGTGAAATACACTTGTGTTACCTTCTGAAAAATTTTTATTCAATTGAAATGTGTAATATTATGTCGTACTATGTTATTAGATACAAAGAAACTCTTGTATGTAATATGTAGTCATTTTAGGGTTTTAAATTTATAAATTTTGATGCTATTATTTCAGAAACCCCACCCCATCTAATGAGGAAATAGAATGGAAGCCATTTGGAGATGAGGAGAACTTTTTCATCTCTAAACAGTACGTTCCTAAAGGACAGAATGGATGTTTGGATTAACCAACCTTTCGTGAACCAAGATGACAAGATAGGTGAGTTGGTGGAGTTTATATTAGTTACAAAAAATAAATTAAAATCCTTTGATATAAAGAACATTTTGCATAATTTGTCAGGCTATTTTCATATGTGGCTTTGCTATTTATTTCTATATCCAGAGTTAAAGTAATTTAGATATTTTAACGTTAGTGATATGTAAATTTAATAAAACTATGTTCTAAAGGAAGTTTTACGTTATCATCAATTGAAATAAATGTTTACAGACCTATATACTATTATCTAACAATCAAATTATCTGCAGGATGTGTGACGACTTAGGTCCATTATTCTTGGTCCTTCAACATCAGTTCATCATTTCCAAAATTGACCTACCTTTCGTGAACCTGGTCCTATTATTTCTCGTCCTTAAGTCCTGAACTTTGGCGTTGAAATTTGAAAAGGTATTCTCAAGTTATTCCTGTAAAAAGTAGGCCATGGAACACGGGGAATGGTTTTTACTAAGACTTTCAGAAAGTAACACAGATTTCTAAAGAAAATCTTGAATACAAAAAGTTATTAAAACATAAAAAGTGTTGAAATGTTTTAGATTATTACTGATTCATAAATAAATAAAAAAATGTCAACTGATTTATATTATATTTAAAGACATGCAAATGTTTACTTAGAACATTGTACTACCTATAAACATTAATTTTTTTTAACATAATTTCTAGTTTAAGCTAGCAATACATAATGGATTTAAAGCCTCATAATTATTAGACTTGTGTTTTTTTTCTATTTTAAATTATAAGGAACCTCTAAAGAGGCTTAGCCCTGGAGGCCCTATATTTTCTCAGAATTTAGGCTTATGGACACACAAAAAAGTAATTTATTTCCCTACCAAAACAAAATTTTCAATTATTAAAGCAGTTGAATTTTTATTTTAGTTTGAATATTTTTCCATTCTGGAATTATTTTTTTTTATATTAGCATATTATGTGTATGTTTATAATTCTATATACTTAATATGGAGGTATGTAAGATCATTGTTGCTATATTATCAAATTTATTTAACTTAGTATCAGGTTTATCTAATTTTATTGTCATATTTCATTGCTTTTTCGTTATTTTAGAAGCATATGTATTTTGTTTTCTTCATGCAAACTAAAAATAAGAAGGCAGACAAAGAAATTATTATGTTATTAGGGAAAGAATAAACTATGTTAATTATGTTCTAGTTTGTGTATACAATTTAAAAAAAAAAAAAAATAAAAAATGAAATGCTTAATCCCTATTACTATTAAGTTATAAATTTTTTTAAATTAAAACGATTATACCAAGATAACACAAACACATATGTTTCTTTATAATATTAATGAATCTTGTAATTCCTTTAAACATTAAAATTTCACAAAATAATTTATAGTTCAAGCTAACATCATATAACGGATTTTAACACTCATAATTTTAAACCTGATATTTTAGTTCGGCTTTACGTTCATTACTTCTAAAAAAATTCACGCTCTTTTATTACCATATATTACCATAGATAAACACATTTATGGGTTTTAGTGTTTCATATGGTTAGCTGCAATGTTTTCAACTAACTCTGTTCTGGCCTTATACTCCGTCCGAATACTCCTCAAATTTTACGTGTTTTAACGGTTCCATTAATGTATGTTATTATGATTTGATAAAAATATTGGTTAATACCTCTCTTTTGTCTAACCGTGTTTGTTGGGTTTATTGAATTGTAAAAAAGTGTTCTTTTGTACCAATTGAGATCAGCGTTTAGGTGATAATGGGGGTGGATTATTTTCGTTACGCTTTATTTTTCTTTTCTATTGAGGTTTGGGGGTTGTGATTACGTTATTCTTATCTTGTTTAATTTTAATTCTATTTGGTTTAATTTCGATTTAATTTCTATTAGTTGTTGTAAGACTGTGGTGTATATGTGTGTAATGTTGTTGTCAATTACGGTTGGTTCGTGTTTTTGTGTTCCTTTATTCTTATTCAAACACTCTATTTATGCGAGTTGAGGTCATTATAGAGTACAATTTTCTGTATTAGTTTGCTATTTTCATGAGTGATGTTCTTAATAGATTTTTCTATTAAGAATATCACTCATTCTTCTTTTTCTTTGTCGGAATCCTTAAAGATGATAATCAGCTCCTGCCTAAGCTGCACTTTTCTGTTTAGCTGTAGTTCCATGTTAATTAGAATATCTAACAGATTGTTATTCCTTGTTTGAATGGTGTTGTTTTCCTTTTTTAGTTCTTCAATAAAGTGTTAGTTGCATTAGTGGAGTTGTGTAGTTGTTGAGTAACTTCTGACTTTTTAAGTGTTAAGTTGTGGATCTCCTCACCAAGTTAATTATTTGAATAAGGAGACTATTCCCTACTTCAGCTGCTAGCGTGAGAGGTGTTTCTACCGAGTCTCGTGGCTTTTAACTGTATATGTTATTTCTTTAATAGTAGATTGATTGGTTGATAAAACTTTAATTGTGTTAGAGGGGGGAGATGCTTGGTAATCATTAACTATATTTAATGTGGAAGGTATAACTAGAGGTGAGGTCTTTGGGTTCATTTTTGGGGATTTCAGCAAATGGGAGCAGTTGTTGCTTTTAAAGTTGTATATTTAATTTTTATCATCTTATTAAGTCGACTCTTACCAATCACAGACCAGTGCACTTAATGGATGAGTACTTTACGCCTATGCTACTGTTATCACAAAGTTATTTGGAGGTTTTCATCTTTTTTATTGAGAGTTGTACTGTGTCTCTAGGTTAAATTGTAACTTAGAGAATTATAATAAAAAAGAATCTTCAGTTTTTTTATTCACTGGTTTGACTGATTCCAGTGGTTATAGATTATGATTGTCACAGTTATTGTTGTAAAATTAAATTGTGTTCAGTTTTTTATTCAGTGGTTTGTCTGATTCCAGTGGTTAGGAATGTAACAGCAATTGTCAAAAAATGAGATGGATTAAATATTGATAGATTTGTATAATAATGTCAGAATATCAATATAAAACAGGTTGTCAAATTTGTATAAATGTGCTTAGTTATTGGTTATAAAGTACCTTGCCACTTATATAGATAGCCAATGGTGATGTTGAGTAAGACTGTGTATTCAGCTGGAGTTCATCGAGGTCAGAGCTGCTGAACCAGCAATGTCAGGTCACTCACTTTCATCTGTGATACACTATTGCCTCCTCTACTCTCCGTTCACACTTTAGTTGAGACTGTGTGGGCTATGGACGGTCGCCGCGCTACTGTCTATCCTAAATACATCACATATAAAAAACGACGTTTTATATCGCTCTCGGTGTAACTGTCATCGATAGTGGGAATCATAATTCATGTAAAATGAATTTAAAATTAATTAATATCGACAGTAGAGTATTTATTAAAGCTCAGTTAATATCTATTAAAGTAACTGTATTTAATAAAGGCATCATAATCTCTCATTAATTTATTAAAATTGAAAACACTAAATATATGAGCATAAAAAATCAAAACAAAACAATAGACATGTTATAAAATACTCGTAAGATTTCTTTTATTTGAAAATGACGAAGATTTTTTTTTTTTTGAGTAAATATTTTTTGTAGTTATAATCAGCTTTTTAAATTAAAACAGCATTACTGATTTATTTTATATATTTTTAATATTTTTAATATTTGGTAATTTATTACAACGCACAAATTACTAACAAAAAACTACTTAAAACTAACGTAGAAGTATGTTTGTCTGATATAAATTCAGAATCTGTGAATGTTTTGTACTTGGCTAGTAGCGCGGAAGCTTCATTATAATTGCATGGGCAATTCAGCGCCCACAGTCTCAACTAAAGTGTGAACGGAGAGTAGTTGGTGAGTTGGAGGAAATGATGCGTTGCTAACTTTAATGTGAGTTGGCACTGGTGTCATTACCATTTAATCACCATAATTAAATATGTTACTTATCTGTTGATTTATGTTTTTAATTAATGATAGTAGTTGATGGTTATTGAATTATTTGATTGTTAATTATTTAAGATATGCTTGAAATACTATTCAATCCATTGGTTGTTTCTGTCAATATGAAATCAAGACAGAACTTCAGTAAAATGTTTAAATGTGTTGTTTTTTGAAAAATCAGTATCTTGGTAAAAATCTTATTAGAAAGTGGACTTACAATTTATCAAGGTAAGCTCTGTTCACAAGTTTGATAATTATCACTTAAATACACTTTTCCTTGAGATCCACTTGACTATGACTGTAGCCAGTTAGTCAATTTAGTCTATACGCCTCCTGAAACAGGTCAAGGGTCATTATGGGGGATACATACATAGACTGCGTACAAAATAACATAAACAACAGGAAACTACAAGAAATGCTCACACCCCACAATATAAGAAGACTTCCCCTACCACCCACACGAATATCCACCAGATCCACATCATTCATAGATGAAGTATACACTAACAATCTTCCATCCAAGCCAATCCCCTAATTAGGATTGGATTTTATTAACATTTAAATTAAAGTAGTATAAAAACTAAAACCATCATTAGAGAGCTTCACTAACTCACCCACCTACCCCTCCACGTACAGTGGTAGAGGTCTACCCGCCCACCCGTACACGTACAATGGTATTGACCCACCCACCCGCCCCTACACGAACAGTGGTATAGATGGTTAATTAATGATAGTAAAGTTTTATAATTTGTGGTTTCTAGGTAAAACCTAGAAAAAGTAAGGGTGATAAATACGCACATATCAGACCAAACAGGACAAATAACAACCATTTTGGCCCCAAAACCTAGAAACCAAAAACAAACCATAGAGTGAAGGGTTTTCAATGAAAGTAACTTGCTTCTACTAAATTACCTTTTAAAAGATAAACAATGGGATTGCGTATTCCAAACCGAACGCACTGAATAGTCATACAACTCATTCCTCAATATCATCACCTTTCATATGGATATTGCATGTCCCATAACAAAAACTAAGACAGACCCCCAAAAAAATAGTCTCCCAATTTCTAACCCAATAAGAAATCATCTCCACACCGACTTCGAAAAAGTTAAAATAGGTATCTTTTAACCGACTTACTGACCGACAAAAATATAGCTGCAGAATAAAAGAAACTATTATCTGCACCGAGGAAAAAAAGAACTTCCGACTTTATTACCAATTCAAATAATACAAGTAAAGCACTCTGGAAAATAGTAAATGATGAAAGAAAGAAATAAATGAATTGAAAATTAATTAATAACAATAAATGAATCTCCTAACATTCAAATTAACATCAACAGCTCTGGTACTGAGGACCTCAACAAAATAGCTGAGCATTTAAATCTTTTCTTTATAAACATAAGAAATAAAACACCAACCATCAGCACATTTCCCAACAACCATAATAAAGTAATAAATTATTAACTAAATTTAAAACCAACTAAAGCAAATGAAGTAAACAAAGCCATAATTAATTTGAAACCTAAGCACTCTGCCAATATTAGGACAACACTAATTAAGACTTAATACAGTGAAATAATTAACCATGAACAAATCCTTTGCCTAAGGCATTTTTCCATCCACATTGAACATCGTAAAAGTATACCCCAAACATAAAAAAGGGACCCTACCATAGAAACCAATTACCGACCCATATCCATCCTATCTGTAATCTCAAAGATTATTGAAACAATTTTCTTGTCTAGACTTTTAGAATATTTGCACAGCGTACCCTAATCACAGCACAACAACATGGTTTTGTGCCAGGTAAGTCCATAAACTAAGCAATCATCAATGTGTTAGAATACTTCATTGACGCAATAAAAAATGGACAAACAACAACAACTGTGCTCCTTAACTTTACAAAAGCATTTGACTGCCTTGATCCTGAAAAAGCTACATAGCCTGGGAATCAATAGGATAACTGCGGACTGGTTTAAATCGTATCTCACAGAACGGACCCAATCTGTAGAGATAAAATCATGTATGAAGGTTTTACAATAATCTCTGACCATTTACAACTGATAAAAGGAGTCCCTCCAGGGCTGTACTGGGACCTATTTTATACTTAATATTTGTCAGGGACTTTCCAAACTATCTACGTGAACCCTGTGAGATGCTTATGCTTGTGGTAGATACCGTTCTCTTACGAAAATACCTGGAACCACAACACCTGGAAATACGTACATCCATTGCATTCAACATAGCCCTTGATTACTGCAATGTAAATAATCTAGTCCTCAACAGATCAAAAATGCAACAATAATTTCTTGGAAAAATATGACTCTCCTGAGCTTCCAGATTCAGAACGATTTGACAATGCAAAATACCTAGGAATTTTTATTGATGACGGCCTATCATGGAACTACCACATTTACAAACTCTGCAGCAAGCTCAGCTCAGCCATATATGTTACAAAAAGTGTTAAGCCAGTGGCCTCCGTTAATATAGCTAGATTATAACAATATAATGGTTATAACAACTTAGATATGGGTTAGCATTTGGGGTAACTCATCAAAACAAAACATAAATAGAGATATGGTGCTACAAAAAAGAGCCATTAGATTACTAGCAAGTATAAATCCTCAAGATACATGTAAGCATGCATTTTCTGAGCTCCGAATTATGACTGTCACTGCACTGTATATTTTGAAAACTTCAGTTCATGCCAGCAAGCTGAATTTGGCAAAATGAACCGACTCGCACAATCACAATACAAGATACGCCACACACTATTCTCTTCCTGCTCACCAACTAACTTTGATAGACAAGAAACCCTCTTACGCCGGTGCTAAATAATAACATCCTACCCAAAGAAATAACAAGTGACTTGGGAAACGAAAAGAAGTTCCAAAAAAAACTATCTGACTGGCTTCTGAAGCACCCATTTTATAGAATAGAACAATTCCAATATTAGAAAAATGGCAATCTAAACTAACAACCTAGCTGGAAGATGACTTGTAATATTTAGTTATTGTTGACGCATTTCTTATCTCTATCATAATGATTAAAGATACTGTCTATTGTTTACTGTTAAACAACTGGTTTAGTATATTTATCATACGAATTGTATATTTATACAATACAAAATTATATACGAAAACATAATAATAATAATAGCAAAAATAATAACAGTATTATAGTAACAATAAAATATTGTTCAAGTAGTACAGTAAACCGGATAAAACAGGAACGATTAAACAGAATGTTAATAAATTCACTTCAAATTGGTTTAAAAATATCAAGGGGGATGTAGTTTCTTGAAATATACCACTTTGTCCACCTGCGTGTTAGTTTGGGGTGGTGGGAGAAAGAACCCTTCATATGGGGTATAAAATATTTAAAATATAAATAGGTTAATTGACTGATTTTAAGAAAATGTTATTAAACTTTTCATTAAAATCCATCCCTAACTTTTCCTTGAATATTAAACTTTTCTTCCCAAAATTTAAATTTTTTAACAGTTTTTGTTAATATCTAAAATAGTGTTTTACTTATGTAAAACTTTATTACGAATTAATTTAAAGCAAATTAATATACCGTTCAGACTCTTTTCTTTTTATTATTTCACAATTAACCATAATCCATTATTTTACCATTTTAAATTTAGCACTTTTGTCAATAAATAAAAATTATGGGCTGTTTTATCGTGAATATCTCGAAGATGACCCATAAAAAGCAATGTTTGAGACGACATTTTAGAAGGGTAAAATTATTAAAACGAATAACTGTCTCATAACACAACATTTAAAAAATATATATAGTAAATTAATTATTGGATATTTATGCATTTTATTGGCTCTTTGTGGCTAGTAAATGGTTTCCCTCTCGCCTTTGGTTTTCAAAAAAAAAAAAAAACCTAAAACTGTATCATTTAACATTAAATTTATTTAAAACGTTATAATTTAATTAAAAAGTGGTACGAAATGTATTTATTCAGTATGAATTTACCTTTATAATTAAACCTTATATGTCAAGTTATCTTTAACAGGAAAAGTTATTAATTCAAAGCGATCAATGAATCACTTTAATCGATTTGAATTAATGAGTAAACCATTTGAAAGAAATAATTTTTTTTAAATCCAATTTTGCATTTGCTGTTTATAATTTATCATTTTCAAGTCAGTAGACAAAGCCTGATACCATATTTTTAATTTTGACTGTTAATACCTGTCAATTAGAAATACTGATGATTTCAAATTGTAAATAAAGAAATGATATGTTTGCTGTATTATGAATATATTTCAATAAATTATAAACTTTGTACAATAAGCAGTATTCTTTTTTTCATTAATTTTGTTTTACTTGACCTTGCATATTTTAAAAATTTTATCTATTTTCCAAATACCACATAATTTACTTGTTAAAGTTAACTTATTTTGTTGTATATATATTAGTTAAGTTATTGTATATATTGTATGGTTTGTTGTCAGCAACCATTAGTTAATTTTAAAGCTGTGATGTGTATTTGGATAAATATCCAAAAGTCATGATTATATATTCATTGATTATAAAATGTAAAGTGATCTCCTGTAACAAAGCTAAGTCCAATCCATCGAGCCATCTAACACCTGTCTCACTGATTCTGTGTATGCTGACCAATCCCTCAGTAAAAGAGCGCAGAGGGCACTCTGTAACTATGTGATCCATTGTTTTGATGGACTTCCTGCAATAACATGACATATCTACTGTCAACCCCCATTTAAACTTCCAGTAATCTGAACTTGAATCTGCCAACTCCAGTTTGGAACCGATGTTGGGTGTGATGTTGTTCGCGTCCACAGCAATTCTTTAAAGCTGTACGTACACCCTGGCAAAAAATCTGGTAGCTGGATTGTCACAATTTTGTGATCTCCCAGGTATGGCAGCTACCACAAAACATTTATTTTGTGACAAAACACGATAATTAATGCATATTTACTATTCTCAATTTAATGAATCATATACAGAGTGATTTTTTAAAGTGTGCCACCATGGGGATCTTTTAAACCTGCAGAGATTCATCAAACTTTAAATGGAAACTTTACTTCATGTTTTTTACGTAGGTCAAATTTTAAAATTCTTAATTTTATTTTTTATTTTTTTTTTATTTTTTATTTTTAAGTTTTATATTTTAAGAATGTTTTATTCATAGTATTTTTTTGATATACTTAACCTTTTCGCCGCTAGGAGCGCTGAAAGTTTCTGAAATCCTTATTTTAACAATTTACTAAAGAGGCGTGTTCTGTCATTAAAAAAAATAAAGCTTAACATATAATGCATTATTTTTATTCAATTGAATGTTGAAAAGCACTTTAATACTTATTTTATACAACATTTCTACAATCACGTAGTGGGCAACTTTAACATGACTTACAGTAACCCCTATTTTTATTATGGATTTAGATTTTACTTGGTTCTTTTTACTTGGAATTTTGATTCTTGATATTATTTTGATATACTTAACCGTTTTTTTCGCTTGAAGCAGTGAACGTTTCAGAAGTTCTTAGTTTAATAGTGCTCCTAGCGGTGAAATGGTTAAGTATTCAAAATAATACCACGAATAAAAACTCTTAGAACAACTAGTCAAACCTAGTTTGTTCTAAGAAATTTCAAAGTTGGCCGTGATATTGGAAAATGGTGCCAGAATTTTAAAGCTTGACCTACGTAATTTTAAGGAGCATAAAAAATTAGGTAAAGTTCCTATTTAAAGCTTACTGAATCGCTGCAAGTTTAAAAGATCCCAATGGTAGCACACTTAAAATAAATCACCCTGTATATTAGAATATTACAGTATTTTTAGTAAATTTCATTATAAGAATATTCATATTGTCTATTTAAATGTAGTTTGCTGTTTTTAGACAATTCAATCTATTGCTGATGTCTGTATTCAATCAACTGTCTGGCATGCTGACGTACATATCAGCAGCAGTAACGTTATATCAACTTACATCAAGCCATGTGACAGCGTGGCACGTCTCTTCAATGTATAACGGTAAGTGTGAACTTAGTATATATAACAGTTTCAAATATCTTAGTTTTCATTTCTAAGCCTCAAACATTTCTACTTCTATTGTAGTACGTATTTATATTAGTACTACGGATTGATTGGTATTCAAACAAAGTTTACAGCTTATCAACAGATCATTTTACAAATAATCTTGAGTATTTTTTAAAGGAAACTCATTTATTGTAATTCGATGGTTTCTAAAAATTTGGCATTTTCTCACATCTGTAGAAAAGCATAGTCAATTCCGTAAGAGGAGGTTTCGTCTCACCAATCGCGGTTGTAGCGTCTGATACTAGAAACCTTTTTTTTACCCTCAAACATATACCAAGTTAACGAATGCCCAGTTGGTTTTTGGCTAACATTTGAGAATAACTGTGAATCTATTTGAATATGTGGCTTTCTATATTTAAACCCTGCACGTTGTGAAATATTTTACAAAATCGGGTAATTCGGAGAAGATAGGATCTTTTTAAACTTTGCGTCTTATATCCGGAGAAGGTATGTTGCACAGCAATGTAAATATATCCGGAGAAGGTATGTTGCACAGCAATGTAAATATATCCGGAGAAAGTATGTTGCACAGCAATGTAAATATATCCGGAGAAAGTATGTTGCACAGCAATGTAAATATATCCGGAGAAGGTATGTTGCACAGCAATGGAAATATATGCGGAGAAGGTATGTTGCACAGCAATGGAAATATATCCGGAGAAGGTATGTTACACAGCAATGGAAATATATCCGGAGAAGGTATGTTGCACAGCAATGGAAATATATCCGGAAAAGGTATGTTGCACAGCAATGGAAACAATGGTAGAGGGGTTACTATGAGGAAATCACTGATAGCCCTCATCATCGTATATTATTGTATATCAAACTCTCGTACATGCGTACTATTAATCCACAAGGAAGCACAATGTTCAGAAGTGGAATAAAAAGGGAAAAAACCAGCCAGTGTCACGTTTACTGATAGTTAGATCAATAATATTTGTACATTTTCTACTTATAATTTAATTTGTGGTGTGTGCGGATCACATGCACTCTGGTTAAGTGCAATAACTTAAGTATATATAATGGTTTGGCATGACAATTGAGGAGCTCCCTGGAAAAAGGGGGAAAAAGCAACTATTGCCCTTTTTGCGGAGAACACTTCATTTTGCAGCTAATTTCATCTACTTTCTGGGAGTAATTTTGTTTTTTTTTTTTTTACCTCTTTCCCTGGCTGAGATACAGCTGATTTTTAGTGTGTGCTTTTTTGCCCTTTTTGCAGAGACAGTATGACTTGCTTGTTTTGTTTTCATTCAGTTTTTAACAATCTTTTCAAGTGAGAAGTGAGATTATGTATTACATCAAACTGTTTAGAGAGTTTTTAAGCATTTAATATTAGTTTTACATAAAAAATAGTTTATTTTAATAATGGAAGGCCATGAAATGTTACAAGTGGAAGATGTTGAAAGTGATAGTTCTGAGGTTTTGAGTGATTCAGAGAAAGTTAAATGGTTGAAAGAGGCCAATATGGGAAGGAAGAAAAAGTCATTTGAAAGTTTATGGAAGAAGAATGCTGAAAAATCTAAGAAGGACGAAGGACTTGATTACAAAACTTATGGAGGTAAGTGAGTCAACATAGATAAAAATGTTTTCAATCAAGTAGCTGAATGCTGCACTAAGTCATGCCACAACAACATACCTGCAGCTCAACAAATTGAGTTTTTTAAATTGTTTTATGAATGTGGTGATAAAAACAGTCAAGACAACATTATTGTGAGTGCTTTGGTACAAATGGCACCCAAAAAAGTTAAACCCCTGGACCAAAGAAAGTACAAGGACAGAATTGCTAGCTGGAAATACCAGGTTAATATTAATGGATTTCGATATGACTGCTGTCGCAGTTTTTTTATGAAAATGATACAAGTATCAACTAAAAAGGTAAGGATAATCCAAAATAAGATCATAAATGGAGAGCACATAGTAAAAGATATGCGTGGTAAGCATTCAGTTAGGCCTAATAAGATCAAAGAAAACGTTTGGGCCTTAGTTGACAAACACTGGGCTGAAATTCCTCATCTTCTTAGCCACTATGCTCATAATAAAAGCCAACGCCTTTATTTTGAGAATCCTGATCTGACAGTTCAAAAGTTGTTTGAATCTTTTCGAAGCTATTTTTTGATGAACACAAACACAGAATTAAAAATGAAATACAAAACTTATCACAAATATTTTAGAACCAATTCTCCTTACGCAATTCGTAAACCCCGTACAGATGTATGTGATTTCTGTACAAAATGTAAATCACTTCTCAAGGCAAACCCAAATGATTCCTGTTTAAACAAGTATAACTTGCACTCAATGAAGTTCAACCGATACAAAGATATCAAAAAAAGCTATTTAAAACAAGCTAAGAAAGAAAACTCATCTGTTTTGGTACTAGAGTTTGACTATGCTCAAAATAGGCCCCTTCCTAAACTCAATGTAACTTCTCAGTTCTACAAAAGGCTCTTATGGATGTATATATTCAACGTAAACTGTCACAACGATGACTCTAGTACGTTGTATTGGTATTTAGAAAACGAAGGTAACAAAAATTCTGACTCCATGTGTTCTCTTTTGTATCATTACATAAGTAGGAAACTTGATGGTGACGTGATAAAAAAAGTTTTTTTGTTCTCTGACGCAGCCGGTGTTCAAAACAAAAGTGTATATATTAAAAAATTTCTTTCTTGGCTGGCCAAAAGCTTATGTGTTGACATTGAGCATATATACCCAGTTCGAGGCCATTCCTATTGTGTGTGTGACCGCAACTTTGGACAATACTCAGTGAGAATGAAACGAGTAGAAACTATTGAAACAGCAGAAGAGTATGTACAACTTTTGAAAGAAGCCCGATCAAAGCAGCCTTTTGAGGTTATTCATGCCTTAAATATTTTGAAAAATTGGAGGAACATGCTTGCACCTTTCATGAATGAATACCCAACCACCAGGAGGGAGAAGTGGACCATCCAGAAATACTGTATTATCCAATACAGCAACTGTGGTAACGTTCTAGTTTCCCAAACATACCAAAAAATATTCACTCCATTTGTTATCATAAAACGTGGAGCCTCTTTTCAAACATGGATTCTTTAGAAATGGACAAAGTTTACATAAAGCCAACCAAGGTAAAAGATCTCCAATCACTAATGGACTTTTTAAGCCCCAGTGGGAAACAGTGGTTTCAACAAAATGTTTTTATTTAAGTAGCATTGGTAGGTCTTCAACTTTCAGATTTATAGTCATAATGGCACATAGTATTGTACAAATTATATGTGTTTTGAGTCCAACAATCTTAAATACCTGCCTTTGAGTGAAATGTAATCACTAAACATTGTTTTAATAATAAATAAAAGTGAAATTAAATCAATGTTGTTTTATTTTTTCTCATTCTATGGAAAAAGGTCAATTTTCTTAGTTTGATTTTTCGCTTATTACCCAGTAGTTAAGCATAAAATATTGGGTAGAATTAGATATAATGCTACCTAATAACACACACAATAGTTTTAAAGTACCGTCAGCTCTTTAAACAATTCATACTAATCTTCACACTCAATGGAAAACTTCAAACGCGTTTTTCTCAAAACTAGGTCTGCAAAATATTGCCCTTTTTCCAGGGAACTCCTCAATTGAGATGTTATATCTGTTAACATGTAGTAAATAGTTTTTAAACTCTTCATTGTTGGAAATATATAACAATGTAGCATGCACTGTCTCTAACATTCTTGACATTTCTATCAGAATGGAAGTACTCGTGGATTGCTTTCATAAAATAAACGTTCTGTTGTTACAGGGTTAGATAATCATCCGAACTGGAACTTGCTGCCCCACGAGACTTGTGGAGAGAGGGGAACTCCCCCAGAGTTTACACTTAAAATAATGGGGGGACACAGTTCTTTACCTGGACAGTTTCCCTGGATGGCAAACCTATTGAAGGCGTGTAAGGATAAAACTCATATTCTGTTCATTGTTTAAAGTTAACCACTAATTCAATAGTATTATAACAATTTTAACAAACAGGCTGAAAATGAACCGAGAAATTATTTTACTAATAGCTATCCCGAATTTAAAAATTTCTTGTTCCATACTCTTACCTCATACATATTTATGAAAACTATTATACACACATCTAATTGTTTAAACAAGTATAATATCATATATTATTAAATAAATTGTTGAGATTAAAATGTAAAATGACGGAATCATTAAAAAAAATATTCCTGAAAGCAAATACTTAATTATAATATTATGGATTGATATAAATAAAAAACAAGTTACACAAAATATATGAATTACTTACTACGTAAGTAAAGTAATACAAATATACAAATTTAAGAAAGGATTCCTTCGTAAACCTCTCAGGCATTTACAGTGTACATGAGGAGTCTTGCTTGACCTAGAGTCACGAACATTTCCCATTAATCTGCTGAGGAACGTGACCAACTTTGCTATCTTTTCGTACACTACTTCGATGTGTCATTCAGAAATGGAGAGGACAGTCGAGCATCACACCCAGGTACTTTGCAGCTCTCTTGGTCTGGACCTCGATTGATCCTAAAGTAAAGGGGATAACTGTAGGAATATCCTTCAAATGAGCATAACGACCTCGGTTTTGGCAATTCCATTCTCCATCCAGCTTCTAACTCGGAGAATCACCTGATTGAAGTGGATCTGTGCTAACTAAGGAGTCCTCTCTGTAATTATAGGGGCACTTCATCAGTGTAGCCTAACAGGAACACATCATGAGGCATCTCAAGGTGAAACAAGCCGTCTTACGAGATGTTCCAAAAGTCGGGATGGAGAAACGAACCCTGTGTCACTCCGGCAGTGACCTACTTAATTTTCCTACCTTCTTTACTCTCGTAGAACGGCCGACGGACCCTCAGGACCAAGTTTTGCACAATAACCAGAAGACAGTCGGGTATCCTGAGCGTCCGTTTAAACGTCTCTAGCTTGTGTACGCACCTGGTAGTGTTAAACTCGTTCTTAATGTCAAGGATAAAGAGCAACACAATTGGGCGAAGCTAATGCAAGATGCATCAGCTCAGTTGACGGTTTGGATTACCTCCATGATTGCTGTCAACGTTGAGGGACTTTTTTGGAAGCCTCACTGCCGGGGAGATAAGCCACCGTCAAATTCAACAGCCTCGAGCAATATTGGCTTTATTAATTTCTCTAGATGTTTCCCCACCGTATCAATCATGTAGAATGGCCTGTACGCACTTACACTTACTGACCAGCATCAGTCTAGCAATCTTCCGGCGCCACGGTTCCCATCTACGCCCCCTATGGTATACCTACAACTAGACAAACATTGAACGGGCACAGCAACAAGTTAGCATGATTCTCCACCACTACCTTCAGCACTTCCAGTGGAATGTCTTTAGGCCCCGGAGCTTTGATGTTATACATTGTGCCCACTGCTTCCATTAGCTTCTATTTCACGAATATGGGAACATTCGGTATCAGCCTCGCTATTTCCTTCTCAAATCTGCTGGGGTGGGTGGGGAAGAGAGCAATCACGATGGTTGTGACTATTTTTGCCGACAGTGAAGCACTTTCAGTCCCCATTCCTCCAAATTTTCTGGTCATAAGATAGTATCCTTTTCTCCAGAGTCCAGAATCCATATCCTCGCAAAGCTCTTTCCAACATCGTTTTTTGCTCAGGATGGTCACTTTCTCAGTGCTTTCTGGCAAAGCACGTGGCATGTTTCGATCTCACTGTGCTCTACTTCGAAGCATGAGTGCTATTTTCTTGAGATCCATGATCTCATCAGCCCACAAAAAGGTTTCTGGCGTGCATTGATATATCGTATGAGCACTCTACCATCTGTATTGTGGAGTTTACTAGAGCGTTTACTCGCTCTGCCCGTGGATTCATCCATGTCGTAGCAACGGTATCGAGCTGATGGTCCAGGCTATCGGTAAATTTTTCACTCTCCAGTTTTGTTCATTCCAGCCAACTCAGTTTTTGGTACTTGTTAGTCGGACTGTTCCGCACTTTCACAGTTGAAAGGATACGAACTCGTGATAACTTGCGATGTACACGTCCATAACCCATCAGTCCATCAACAGAGGGGCCACCTCAGCCAATACCATCGTAACATATTTTATTGATTCGCCGGTACCAGTTCTTTGGTACACCAGTACTGAACTTCTATTTGCCACTTTCAGATCCAGTCTCGTGGCCATCTCTAGAATAAGCCTGTCTCTGATATTTAGGGTAAGCATGCCTCATCAATCAGCACGTGCATTGAAGTCATCACCCACCACAGGTTGAATACTCCTGAGACAGTCTTCTGGTGCCTCTGACCTCTTGCTGTTCTCTTGTGAAGGATAATAAGGGGTCAGGTAGACGCTGCAAACCGTGATTTGTTGCAACCTTACTCTGACATGACCATCACAAGACCTATGACTCAGCACCTGGACCCTACGTTTGTCCGAAACCCAAACAGCCGCAGTACTGAGGTAGTCATAGAACCAAGATGGTTATGGTCTGATAAGACTCCATGACGTTCATAACAAACAAACTGCTCAAGGAGTAAATCAACAGATCGGATTCCCTGAAGGTTTCCCTATATTAAAATAACCATTAAGGCGTAGAACGTGCTTTATTGACATAATGGGCTTTCCGGTACAGAGTGCATTCCCCAGTTGCCGGTACGTGGTTCCTCTTCGTGTTAGGGACGTCGGTGCATAGTACACAGGACGGCATCGCAGTGCTACTTGCAGCACGATGGTCTGGCCTCCCCACGAGCAGATACTGCTCGGATCTGGACCGAAGCAGTTCCTCGTTACATGGCCATAACCCAGCATTGCTAGACCTCAATATGGTATTGGAATCTGCATCTCACCCAGCCAACTTTAAGATTCCTCTTTTAGAGTTGGGCCTCCTTTTCATCCATCTGAATGTCGGCATTCTTCCACTCCCACTGATTACGCGCGGACATAGTTACCTTAAGCTCACCGTTCAAGTTCAGATCCTCTCTTTGGATGGTTTCGAAGTCACTCGTTCGTCAAGCCGAATAGGTCGAGTACTTCGACCCAAACGACGGAGAGGGTTTTCCCCTTGAATTCCTGCTAGACCATCTCTCTATCATCGCACTTGGCAATTTCTAAGAGCATGCCTACAGAATCCATGTACCTTATCTGGCCCACCTCGGTACAGAGTTTTCAGGTTGGATGTCCATCCTCATAGATCTGATAATGTCGGCAAATGTCCTGCCAATACTAGGATTGAACAGGACACCTGACTCCTAGGTACTGCTTCTAGACCGTTTTGATGACTTTGACTTAGGTGGCTTCTCCTTCCTTTGAGCTGGATGGAGATACGTGCTCTGGACCTCAAATAGCCACTTCTCACCACTAACTTTAGGCTGCATGCAAGCGTACCTTCCTCGTCCCTTTTAACTCTGCGTCTGTCGTCCTCCTAATCATCTCTACATTCTTTTGGTCTCGAAAACCTTCGTGCAAGAGCATTTTACTTCGCCAGGAGTCTCCACACTCTCCTGGAATGATATTTCTAGCACAGGATTCACTGATGGAGAACTAGCTGTCAGGCTACTTCTTCCAAAAGGAGAGGCAGGGATAGGTAGCGATGGAGAATTTCCCTCCTTCTTCTCCACGATTGAGGTTAATGGTTCCGTCATTGTTTCTTGCAACATTTTATATACTTTTTTTTTTGATCTACGTTCCACTTCTACCTCCCCACCCCCAAGTAAAAACATATTAATGTGAGAAAGGCGCAGAGATACCTTACCAGCTCAGCTGCAGTTCACATTTCCCCATCCACGCAACAAGCATCATCTCCCCGAGCAGTGGCCTCCACAGAGCCTCTCTCCAGACGATACGATGGCACTATCCGGTGGCCACAAGTACAGGCAATGAGATTTTCCCCAGTTAATAGGGCAGCCAGGTCATACTGGCTGAGCTGTCCCTAGCAGCTGTGGAATATCGACGGGAAACCCCGTTTTTCCATTTTTTAAAGCTGTAGACTACCTTCCGCCCAATCAGGACGCTGTCAGAAACGTGGAAGAAAAATCACGAAACCACGCCAGCATGGAAATCTAACGGATATGGTATAACCAGAACTATTGCAATTTATCGGATAGTAATATTGAAGCTTAGAGAAACTATTATGGTTCCTCTTAAGTGTGTGGTTCTCTGACTAGGATTCTTGTTTTAAAAGATAAAATAGTCTCCTTTAAAATAAAGGGAGTATTTAACAGCAAAAATACCATTGACTATAGAGACAAACAGACGTATAAAACAATGCATTTGCCGTAGACGTGCTCCTTTCCTGCTCTCTAACAGGAATTTTATTCACTAAGTGCTTGGACGACTGTTTGGCGTACGATTAGCTCAGGTTTTAGTTAATTCAACGTGACAGGGAGACGCTGGCGCTACCTGTGTTGGTAGTACAAGAACTGTTTTCATAGGACAGGCTAGTTGAGGTCCTGGTACCCATATATTTAGACTGTATTTCTTGTTGTTATAGCCATGCCAATACTAATTAAAATAATTAGTCCATATTTTTTCGTTCACTTTCTGGTAGAAGTTAATTAAAACGCCTGCTTTTATTTAAGCTCATCACATGTGTGGAGGTTCTATAATAAATGAAAAATACATCCTCACTGCAGCTCATTGTTGTGCAAAAAAATCCCCGAAGAGGTGAGTGTTGCTTTACGATATTTTGAGTTTAGGTTTTATCATTTTAGCCAGTATATTTATTTTTATGTAGTTGTTTTACTTAGATATCATCTGTTAAAAAGATGTGAAAATTGGAAATTAGGTATTTATAAAAAACAATAGAATAAATTATATAAAATATTTCCATATTTAATAAAAATACTTTTACACTGTGTATTATTGGAAAAATAATAACCATCGCTTTCCAGTAATCAGTGGTTATTTTGCAATTATTTGAAAATCCTTAATCCAAATTAGCTGTCAGTAATTATTTCGTTTGATTCAACAAATTTTGGTAATTTTAGTCATATCAACTTGGGGAACATATATAACAACATGATTGGTTTGAAATTCTCCACTGATTCAAAAATGTTACTTTTTTGCACACGTACTAACACCGATTGTTTTAGTATATTTGGGAACTAACCCGTTGTAAAACTGATAGTTATTAACTATACAAGTGGATCGGCAATTATATCCGTAATCACTTTATTTGTAAACACGTTTAAATCATCAAATCCATGAGATTTTTGGTTGGAATGAATAAAGAAAGTTTTAAAGTCATGTAATTTTTGTTTTAATTTTTTTTACAATTAGAGGTTTTATGAAATCAGAATTATTATTGTTATTAATTATTAATAAGCATTTATCTACTTCCATAAATGTCCCCCGAATGACCATAAATTGACTGATTAACTTAGACAACAGTTATTCATATTATTTACTACTTCACTGGTTTTGTAAAGAGGTGCTTGTCGTCCAATTAATTAACATTTATAATTCTTTTTTTAAATATCTATTTATTAAATATAAAATTATTTAAGACTTGAAATAATTAAAAATCAAAATATTTTATCACATCAAGTCGTTTATCAACCTCAACCTTTGCGCTGAGTTATTTCCATAATTCTGAAATAAATGAGAACAATAGTGGTTCATTTTATATTGTGTCCAGGTTAAATTAAATGTGAACTGAGTGCAATTAAGTCGGAAATTTAAGTCATACAGTCTGCCTTTTAAAAGTTTACTTAAATGTCATCCTTCTTTCAATTTGTTCAAGTATTA
The DNA here is from genome assembly GCA_035578905.1 of Stictocephala bisonia. Lineage (NCBI taxonomy): Eukaryota > Metazoa > Arthropoda > Insecta > Hemiptera > Membracidae > Stictocephala > Stictocephala bisonia. The sequence goes on along the minus strand of JAQJVL010001597.1, from coordinate 47,646 downwards.
AGTTATCAACATGTTGCCTAATTTGTCTAGCTTTAACTAATATGTGATTTATAGTTTTTGTATTTGTGTTTTTGTTAAATAAGTGCAATTTTGTAAAATTTGTAAGTTAAGATAAAAAAATTTTAAAATTTATTTTCGTTATAAGTATATTTAATTAACTTGAGCAATGAATACTTGTTGATATATTTGAGTTTTTTGTTTCAAAATGTCACAAGACACAAAAAAACATATCTGAACTTAAACTTGTTTACTGAACTTAAATATGTATGGGTGGGTGGGTGGGTCAGTAGCACTGCATGTGTATGAGTGGGTGGGTGGGTCAGCAGCACTGCATGTGTATGGGTGGGTGGGTGGGTCATTAGCACTGTACGTGTAGGGTGGGCGGGTGGGTCAGTAGCACTGTATCCTTTGAAACTATTAGCAGCAGTATATATGGTTGGGTTAGGTTAGGTTGTCGTATAATTGTCGTGGTCGGATCAGTAATTAGCAATTAGTCAACAATATTTACTTGGTGGTCCACGACTAATGCTAGATACTTGATCTTGCCAGCAAAGTGAAGTAGAGTAATACGTTTTTTCAACAAGTTTAACTTAACAAGAAGTATGGTCACAAATTTCATAAAGACTGCACAAAACTATTGAATTTAGCTAAATACGTAATTTATATATTGGACTGGGTAAGTTAGGGTAGTGGGTAAAAAGGGTAGTAAGTTGAAAAATGCACACTATTTATATTACAATTTTGTAATAATCAACTATATGAGTATTGCTTCAGAAAAAATAAAAATGATGGTACTCCCTGCTCCATGAGATAGTTAATTGTTAGATTATTGCTTTTATTTTTTGGTTTTAAATTAAATTCCTAACTTCATTTAATCACTTAACGTAACTCTTTTAAATACAAAACATATTTATATAACATACAATGGCTATAAACTACTATTTATATAGTAACTTGCCTTGTTTAGAAATAGCCTTTGTAATTAGTAAGGTAAATGGTAAAAACAGTTTTAATATGCCGGCATCTGAACGTTGATTTCTTATCTATCTCATTTTAGCTCTTTGAGATAAAGTACTTTAAATTTACAGACTGCTAATAATTTATCAAAACTCTTAAGGCTTTGAACCATTCAAAACTGGCTAACATAATCTTTATAGATGTAGGTATACAGGGATGAGTTTTAAAGTATTTTCTCTCAAAGAAATAAAACGACATATATAAGAAATTACATCCGGTACCAGCCAGTTAAAACTTTTTTACCATTTACATACCTTACGAATGAGATAAGCTATTTCTAAACAAGGCAAGTCTGTCCTCTAGTCTGTGCAGGGTGTCCCTAGTTTGAGTACAGTCGGTATTGTTGGGTTAGTAATCGTCAAATATGGACTTTAGTGACTTTGAGAAGTGAATACTAACTTCTATTTATAGGCTAATGTCAGTAAAAAGATGTATGTTTTAGATTGTTTATTTAAATATTTAAAGTTTATTTAATTTCAGTGGTGTTTTATTATTTATATTCAAATTAATTGAACATAAACCACTCAGTACCACCTTAATGGTAACCTTGCTAAAATATAATCTGTAAAAATGTTGAACATCTCTTATTTTAAAAACTAGTTTTGAAACGACTTTGCAAGAGCAATTGAAGCCCCTAAAGGCAAAGTGGACTAACTCACAAATTTTCAATTTTGAGATTGGTATACCTGCTGGTGAAGAAAAATCAGCTCTATCTAATGGTAAAACAAGCTAAGCTCTATCAGCTGTATTTTTTTTTCTAGAAAAAAAATTTTTAGTCCAAAATGCATTATCACACATCTTCTTCTAGGCAGAATGGACTAACCCACAAAATTAAGTGCAAATTGGGACTATCCCCCATTAGAAGAATGTTAATCCAAATGTCATTTTGTTGTAAAGTCAAAATGGACTAAACTGTGACATGCCTTTTATTTTTTTGCTCTATTCTCCTTTATACTCTATGTAGGTCTTACATAGTTAGGTGTAACAGTAAAATGGACTAACCTCAATGTTAAAATGGACTAACCCACAATGGACATGGAAGCAAAACGGACTACTCAATTTTGGAAGCCATTTTGGAAATGAAATATTGTTTTTTTTTTAAATAATTTACCAAACAGTATAATTCTATGGGTTTAATCTGTCAGATTACAAAAAATCACAATCCAGATCAACTTCTGACCTAAGATATGATTTTTTAACTTTAGCACTTAATATCTCAAAACTTACTTTTTGGGGTTAGTCCACTTTGCATTTAGGGGCTTCAATTCTCCGTTACAAATCTCTATAAATTAACCACTCTTTAAATATAATAAAGTCAAGTCGCATCCCCTTCAGCTGACACGAGGACATAGCTATGGGTAGGAAACAGTCAATTGGTTAACCGATATGGATAAATGGGCCAACAAGATGAATCTGATCATGTCGTGCTTCAGGGTGTGGTCGAGGGTTGGTGGGTACAACCTCTACAAAGACTGCACCGCCGAGGGTTGCGTGTATCCCGTGCAGGACCTCCCTGTGGAGAGCTTCACTATCCACGAGAAGTACACTAGCAGCGACATATATGGGACGCACAATGATATCTGCCTAGTTCGGCTCAAGCGTCCAATCACACTCAATGGTAAGAAATGCTTTCAAAATGTTGTCAACTATTGAACATTGATATTCTTTATCTTTTGTTTCTTTTTTTTTTCATAGATCAGGCGTTTTCCTTCTTCAAACTCACAAATATTGTTAATTTCTTTTTTCTATAGCTTTTTTGGTTGTAATTATATAATTTGTATGGGATTTTGTAAAATAATATTCTTTCTTAGTCTTGTTTTCATCTCTAAAGATAATATTTTATTTCTCAATTAACGATTGATCTCAATTGAATATTTTCAATCAGTATCACATCTCATAGCTTCGTTAATGTTATTAATTAAACTAAAATATAATTGTTTACCTTGAATTCACAGCATGCTGTAGTGCATTCACGTTTAGTTAGGCTGACTATCGTACAGAAAAACTATCCCCACTTATTAAGGATTTATCATACTATTATCCTTTAAATTAATATACAAGATAAATTAAGTTTTTCTTGAAGTTGCTAACCTGTACTGATAATATTTGAACTAAAAACTAGATTTTACTACCAATTTTGATTGACAAATAATAAACAGCCCTTTTCAAATAATATTGTCTGAAAAGAACGTGTCTGTTTTTCATAAAAAAAATTACTCTTTGAACTACTTTGAACAAAATTTTCCTCAATAGAACAATAATGTTTGTGTGAAATTGTTAAATTAATCTACATGTAAAATTTCACGATAAACTTTTACATACTTACCACTTAAGGAACAGCTAATTAATTTCGGTTAATTATTGCTAATTATTATTGCTTTACAGAATACGTCCACCCAGTCTGCCTTCCGGTTTATCAGTCTCTAATACACAGAAGCTTTGTTGGAAAAATCATGAAAATAGCTGGTTGGGGACGATCTGATGATAGTAAGATATACTATGTGAACATAAATATAAGTTTATTTTCATAAAATAACATTAATGTACTTCCAATAATTACGGTTTATTTATATAGGAATAATTTACGAATACTGGCAATGAAGGTATTTCCAAATAAATCAAGATATTAAAAATAGTAAAAGTTTGTATACCTCAAAAACGGTAAGAATCTACTGTAGAGCTCAAACTATAATGAACATACATTCTAAAATATCATAAACTTATTGGTTGAACTACCTGGTTTCTGAAGTCTGGTGTCAATTTTGATTATATATTCAAACACATTTTGTGGAAATCATTACGGCACTTATTCGAAATAAACAATTTTGATGGTGTTTCTAACTCTTAAGACCATTCGTGGCTTTATGTATCAAGATTGATCTTCATATCGAAAAATAGTAGCTATTGAATTTTGTATCCATATTAATAGTTAAGGCTTGCAATGTATTGCTATTTTAGTGAATAATCATAGTAATAGTGTTAGTATGTTTTATTTAATCCAAGGATCTGTCATAATCACCTAGTATTTGTAAAGCAGTTTACCCTTCAATCAAATGGTTACATTTTTAATATGTAATTTTTTGCATCCACTAGATTTTATAAGTTAAGACGTGAGACAAATAAAATCAATGAAAAATGTTATATACAATCCATAAAAAAATATAAAAATGATTAAGAGGTTAAGTTTACGCTGACACTTCTTAATACAAAACCAATCGTTTGATGAGGTATTCGATAATATAATATGTTACTATACAAAAATACTCTATCATATGCATTGACTAGTGAGGAATGGCGATGAACGGTGAAGAACACATCACTAGAGAACAGCATATTTCATACCCAGTATAAGGGGGTGAGTAGCTGTGCGTGTGATCTTTTTTTTATAGTTGTACAAATCATGTTTTAAAATTAAGACTGTCCCCACCGAGTAGAAAATGCATCCTGAATATCGATAATTGGTGAGTGAATCGTAATTTAATCATAATAAGAATATAAATTTAAATTTTGTGATCGGGATCCTTAAACTAATACAATTTTTATACAAAAATAACCTGCCAGACTATATTTTTCCCTATTTTTTTGCTTCAGCTTGATTCATCAATCAGCTGTTCTTTGCTGTCAATCAAATCAACTCAGCTGTACTATTAATATTTTAGGACAGCGGTTCCCAACCTGGGGTACGCGTACCCCTTGGGGGTACGCAACGACCTGGTTGGGGGTACGCCGAGAATATTTGGTAATGGCGGACTTTATGTGTTTGTCGTACGTTACCTACGTGGTGGTTGAAAAGTACAGTACAGTACTGGCGCGCCGAATCGTCCGATGGTCTGACTCACGCTCGCTCGTCAAGGTCAGTTAGCCCTCTGCCGCTCCCCCTCCCCCACTCACTTAGCCACGCAATGCACTGCTACCGTACCGTCAGTCAGTGCTCGCATAGTTCACTTGCATAGTAGTTGACTGTCGTCTGTCGCTCTTCATTACGTGATTTTATGTTCAGTTTACTTTTTACTTGCTTATTGTGCCTGTTAGTTTTTGACTGATTTGTAAACCATTTAACTGTAATCAAGAAGATGGAAAAGTGGTTAAAAACTGGATCAGTTAAAACAAATCAGACTGATACGGCAAGTCAGGTGCTTAGCAAGCCTAGTACGTCCCGGGACTCAGCAGCAGAAAATTCTTCTTGTGTGAGTACCAGTGATACTAAACCTCATAAATCTAGTACTAGTACTGGAACTTCCTCAAAGAAACGAAAATATTCAAATGAGTACTTGAAATATGGATTTTCGTTTACTGGAGAGGAGGAAATTCCAAACTCACTATGTGTTGTTTGTGGAGAAATTTTAAGCAATGGAAGCATGAAACCTTCCTTACTTTTGCTCCACCTTGAATCCAAACACGCCCAGCACAAAAATAAAGAAATTACCTATTTTGAACGACTTTCAAAAAATTATGGGAAAGATGGAGTGGTTTCTTCTTATTTCGCATCAGTTAATAGAGATAACGAAAATGCTGTGGAAGCCTCTTACAAAATTAGCTACCATATTGCAAAAAGTGGTAAAAACCACACAATAGGTGAGGATTTGATAGCCCCCTGTAAAAAAGATGCTGTTCAGTGTATGTTTGGTCAGGACTTTGTTCGTAAGGTGAACTCCATCCCGCTGTCAAACAACACAGTTTCACGGCGAATTCACAACATTTCTGAGTACATTGAAGACAAAGTGGTTCAGCGATTAAAAGACAGTGATTTTTTTCCATCCAAGTTGATGAAAGTACGGAAATTGCTGCCCTAGCAATCTTACTTGTTACTGCAAGGTATATAAATCCCAACAAGGAGTTTGAAGAAAATCTGTTGCTGTGCCATGCATTAACTGAGCGTACTACAGGGGAAGATGTGTTCTATGTGATTTATAGCTACTTCTGTGAAAAAGAAATAGACTGGGGTAAATTGTGCGGTATATGCACTGACGGGGGAAAATCAATGTCTGGCATATATATCGGTCTTCGGGGGCGGGTAAAGGAAGTGGCCCCCCACGTAGCATGGAGCCATTGTTGCATCCACAGACAGAGTCTTGCAGCCAAAAAGTTGCCGTCTTCTTTGAATGATGTTCTCAATGAAGCAGTTAAAGTAGTCAACTTTGTTAAAGCCAATGCAACAAACTCCAGACTGTTCAAAGTGCTTTGTGAAGATAAGGGTGGCATTCACTCCACGTTGCTTTTGCACACTGAAGTAAGGTGGCTATCTCGCGGGAAGGTTCTTACAAGACTTTTTGAGCTCAGACATGAACTGCAAGTATTTTTTGAAGAGCATCCTTTTTATTTAGCCTCCAAGTTTCATGATAGTGACTGGCTTCAAAAGCTTGCTTATTTAGCTGACATTTTTTCACAGATCAATAAACTCAATTTAGAGTTACAGAACAGCTCAATTACAGTATTCAAAGTTGCTGACAAAATTGAATCCATGCTGAAGAAAATTGATTTTTGGAAAACCTGTATTCAAAACAATCAAGCTGAAGTTTTTGGCACGCTTCATGATTTCTTGAGTGACAATAATCTGCCCATAGCTGACAAAGTGAAACATCAAATAGTGACACATTTGACAAACCTGAAGGACTCTTTTAGAAAGTATTTTCCTAAACGAGGTGACGGAGAGAACTGGATTGCAGATCCTTTCAATGAAGAAAACGTCAAGACTGCTACAGTGACCGTTCATGAGATGGAAAAGCTCCTAGAACTTTCAAGTGACTCTTCCTTGAAGTCCGAGTTTAAAAAGAAACCCCTTGGACAATTCTGGGTGACCATAAGGGATGAATATCGACCCTTAACCACAAAAGCCCTTCTGGTTTTACTTCCTTTTACAAACACAGAACTACTGAGTTCTGTTAACTAGTTGAGAGATCGTTCTCTTCCTATGCTTTTATTAAGAACAAGTATAGGAATAAGCTAAATGCAAGTCCTGATTTAAGAGTGTATTTATCAACCTTTGATATTGATTTCAAAATATTATGTGCAACAAAACAGGCCCAAGGGTCACACTAAAACAGTTTTGACTTGTTTTAAGAATAATTTTGATCTCATTTTTTTCAATAAACTTATTTGCTAATTCTAGTATGTTTTCGTGATAAGAAACATTGTATATACTTTGTTATTATTTTTTTACAGTTGGTATTTAGAATTTACTAAGTTTACTAGAAACATATATAGGCCTAATTTTGGAACAATAACTTTATTGTCAAACAAAAGATAAAAAAAACTCTTGCGTAAATATTTACTTTCCATGATTAATGTTCTTGCAACTTTTTTTTCTTGGGGGTACAATTTGAAATAAATTTATCTCAAGGGGTACGGCAGTGAAAAAAGGTTGGGAACCGCTGTTTTAGGAAATGCTTTGCTTTAACCCCACGTTCCTAATCTCACCTTGACCCAATTCGTGAAGGTCATAGGTACAGCTATACGTTCTCGCAGTACATTAAAAAGATACTAATCGGTACAATATTAATGTAATAAATATATGTTACTCTAAAAACCTAATATTAGTCATGTTAGATTAAATAGTAAATGCTATGGTGTTAGTTCAGTTGAGCACTTCAGAAACTTAGTTTACATTTTATCGCAACTGACGCTAGAAACAATAAAGAGCCTGCCCCACTAACAGACAATGTGTTCCCCTCCCCTCTTTCCCCTATAATGCCCTCGCCTGCACACCTCGAACATTCTAAAAAAGAACATAACTCCTTCATATATAGTAAATTCTAGGAATTAAGTATTTGTTTATTAATAATCTACTCTTTTAATAAAAGATAATTGTTCAAATTATAACTCACAATTTAAGAAAATGTCATTTATAAATCTATAATTAGTAAAATATTTTGAAATATATAATTTTATAGATTTGCTCTAAGTTAAGTTGGTTAGTATTATACCATACGGAAACAGGTTTTCACTACCCCAACGGTAGAAGTAGTGGGCAAGAAGGCTGATACATTATATTATTTACTACAATAACATTTCGATATAGTGAAACACCTAAGTTAAATTTAATAACAACATAATTAAATTGGGCTACTTACCTATTTAAGATCTCAGGGGAGCTGAGGGATGCAATAACTGAAACTGTGACCCACTATCCTGCAGGAACAGGGCAGAACAAATTGGTCAAGGCCACTTACTATAAAATGTTTTAAACAAAAAAAGAGCTTTCAGCAGTTTAAGAAAGTATTGTGATTTTTAATTGGTGAATTGATGGGCCAGAAGTTTTAAAAAATTTAGAAAACATAATACACTGTACTTACCAATGGTGGGAACCATGAACGCTCAGCATCACCTCACTCCTCCCTCGGGCAAAAGTCGACTGCGTTTCGACGAGCGAGAACAGGACGCCGATGACGTAACAAGGCCCAGTTCAAAGTTTAAATCATTGTTGTGGCCTTGACCAATCGCTCGCGTAAGTTGGCTGCAATTAACGTATTACAAATATTGGTATAGCATCTTTTATCCACTATATCCTCAAAATGTAATATAATATATCACAATGTTTGTTAATGGGTTACGTACCAAAAAGGACAAATTACTCTCTTTAGAGAGCCATATATCCATACAAAAATCTTACTTACTTTTTAACACATTTATTTCTTTTGAGGAGACTAAACATTTTATTGAAACTTACTTGTAAACATTTGTTTTGATTAAACACCATAATAAAGTAAATGTTATAAGTTTATAAACTCATATTTGTATTTTAATATGTGTATTTATGCAGATATGTGGAATCCTACACCTATACTTCAGACTACGACAGTGCCAGTCATATCTAATCAGAAATGTCAAAAGATGTACCGTAACATTAAGCCTACAGAAATGTGTGCCGGAGGTCTGGTGGGCGATAACCTACGGCAGACCTGCATGGGGGACTCGGGTGGACCACTGATGAAGGAGTTCCAGGTCATGGGGAGAAATAAGTACTTTATCTTTGGGATAGCCTCCACCGTATTAAGCAAGACAATTCCCGGAACTAGCTACAAGTTTTGTGACGTAAAAGTGCCTGGGGTGTTTGTCAGGGTCACGTCATACCTGGAATGGATCCTTGACCACATTAAACCATAGAGTAATGATTTAATGTCTGTTTTTGTAATCTATATATTTTCCTTGAGTAAACTGAAGTAGGACTTTTGGGAATTATATTAAATTTAACATACATTTTAATGTATTTATCAATTATTTTCCATGATCAAACTTTGAAACAAGCCTATAAAGTACTTGCTTTTTTTAACAAGAATATATAGGAAATAACTATTTCCACACACACACATATATATATATATATTTCCAGTATATCTTGCACTTTGTATATAAGGTAAGTGACAGAAGACTGGGACAGTCAAGATATCAGATATGTTGATTTTCTCATATTTCAAGTACAAGTTGCAGTTTGAGAAATGTCTTAATTACTGAACTAAGGTGAATAACTAGAAAACATTCCTTAATCAGTGGTGTTTATTTAATAATAAATAAATGATAGATGTTATTTCAGTTTATTTATAAATAAGTAATAAAATGAAAGTTAAAAATGAAAATTTAAATGAAAAATGCCTTTATTATAGGGGTGAAGTTAGGACTGGTAACACTTAACCACAATAATAATAATTAATAGGATATTGATATTCATGATAGTACTTAATTGTTTATCAAGACAAAGATACTGAACTAGAGTAGTGACTATGTAAACAATTCCCTGTACTTCATAATCACTTTATAGATAAAAGGGTTGATATATTTTTATATATAGCTGCGAGTGTAAGTTTATATACACTCCTGCACTATTCACGTGGCGGGTTTAGCACGTAAAGAGTGCAGGAGGGTCCCCTATACAGTCTAATATAACGCTGAAATAGGATCACTAACTCACTGACATATATATTAACCCACTTACGGGTGTCAGAAAAATGGTAAAATCGGACTGACGTAGCCGTATAGAACATGATTTCGTTCCAACAACATTTCAATGTAATGTTATCTCTAAAACTAATTTTATGGTATATCTGGCATAGTTGTTTTTCTGTTTTTATTTTGTACATTTATTAGGGAGTAAATTAATTTATTCAATATTCCAATAATTGTTTGCTTGAATAAAAAAAGGTTTACAACGATCTCAGGTTGTAAAAAATTAGGTAAGAAACAAACAACTACTCTTAGAACTTAGATTAAGTGGCCGGTGTAATTACAGGAATCTATATTTTCGGGTGACAACCACGTAAAGGTGCTATCTACATTATAACCAGACGCACATGCTGTTATGCGGCAACCACAGTGGTAGTCTCAGAACCACCCCACATGGGCGAAAGGTCTGGTCATAATGTAGATAGCCCCTTGACGTGGTTGTCACCCTTTTTAGTAATAAAACCCTACTCTCCGAGTTGCGAAAAATGTTATTGCTCCCGTTTCAATCAACTTATAATCCACCCAAAGTAGAGTAGAGATAACATTTTAAAACTTTGTATGAGTAAAGCTATGAACGCTTACGGTTAAATTCTAGTGTTGAAATAAAATACTTTATAATTATTATAACTAAATAATGCTAATTATTTTATATGATTTTCAAAACCTGACACGAAAAATTACTCTCCAGCAACTTTTCTTATTATTTATTTGTCACGTAATTAAAAAAAAGTAGGAAACTGTTGGCATTAAGATGAAGTGTTTAAAGATAAGCTATTATAGTTTGGTCAGTAACCCACTTAGTATACAGTACAAGCGCCACGGTGACGAAGTACCGTACCGGAGGATTCATGTATCACATTTCCTTTATAAACTCAGTAATTCCATTATGTTTACAATAGTATTAATTTACCATTTTGTTAACACACACACACACACACACACACACACACACACACACACACACACACACACACACACACACACACACACACACACACACACACACACACACACACACACACACACACACACACACACACACACACACACACACACACACACACACACACACACACACACACACACACACACACACACACACACACACACACACACACACACACACACACACACACACACACACACACACACACACACACACACACACACACACACACACACACACACACACACACACACACACACACACACACACACACACACACACACACACACACACACACACACACACACACACACACACACACACACACACACACACACACACACACACACACACACACACACACACACACACACACACACACACACACACACACACACACACACACACACACACACACACACACACACACACACACACACACACACACACACACACACACACACACACACACACACACACACACACACACACACACACACACACACACACACACACACACACACACACACACACACACACACACACACACACACACACACACACACACACCTAACTTCTGAGTTTTAATCCCTTCCTACTTACAATATGATATCTAACAAAATGTATGTCACTAAATAGTTTCTCCAGGGTATTTTACCTGTGTAATCTGATTGCAATTTTTTAGGCTTTGGATGTTATAGTTTGAATTTACTGCCCGTGGTCGTAATACTTCATTGTTTTAACCTTATCAGTAATCAAAATGTTTTTCTATCAAACTATGGATGAAAGCACCAGTTTTTTTTATAAAACAATTTAACTAATACTGTAGTATGTTTGTGTGTGTTAAATAAGAAACTGTTTTCCATGAATTAAACGGAAGTAAAATATACCTAAAATTATGAATGTGCAATCAGTCCAGTCTCTGCAGCCGAGGCGATAACACTGTTGTGAAGCCTGAGCGAGTGTTGTGTAGTCTGAGCGTTATCTATATCAATAAGCTTGTACTAACTTGCTTATACAGTGTTCATTTCCCGTATTTCAATTGGATGAGAAGCTTGCCATTAAGTGCAGTGGCGATTGTGCGTATATATTGTGTGTATATAGATAAAAAAAATTAATCCTAACCTGTTGTGAGCATTAGTGCTGTAAATATTGCTTATACTGTGAGTTAAGCGGTTAAATAATAATTCTTACTTTATTAAAATCTATTTCAATAGTATGCTTCTCACTGATTTGTTTCTTACTACTTGTGTAATAAATTCATGAGTATAGTTACGACACATTTATAATAAGAGAACACATTATAAGCAAAAACATTACCCAGTTATTTATCAATGTGTTTAACAAAATGGTAAATTGATACTATTGTAAACATAATGGAATTACTGAGTTTATAAAGCAAGTGTGACACACACACACACACACACACACACACACACACACACACACACACACACACACACACACACACACACACACACACACACACACACACACACACACACACACACACACACACACACACACACACACACACACACACACATATATATATATATATATATATATATATATATATATATATATATATATATTAACTATTATAGTTTGGTCAGTAACCCACTTAGTATACAGTACAAGCGCCACGGTGACGAAGTACCGTACCGGAGGATTCATGTATCACATTTGCTTTATAAACTCAGTAATTCCATTATGTTTACAATAGTATCAATTTACCATTTTGTTAAACACATTGATAAATAACTGGGTAATGTTTTTGCTTATAATGTGTTCTCTTATTATAAATGTGTCGTAACTATACTCATGAATTTATTACACAAGTAGTAAGAAACAAATCAGTGAGAAGCATACTATTGAAATAGGTTTTAATAAAGTAAGAATTATTATTTAACCGCTTAACTCACAGTATAAGCAATATTTACAGCACTAATGCTCACAACAGGTTAGGATTAATTTTTTTTATCTATATACACACAATATATACGCACAATCGCCACTGCACTTAATGGCAAGCTTCTCATCCAATTGAAATACGGGAAATGAACACTGTATAAGCAAGTTAGTACAAGCTTATTGATATAGATAACGCTCAGACTACACAACACTCGCTCAGGCTTCACAACAGTGTTATCGCCTCGGCTGCAGAGACTGGACTGATTGCACATTCATAATTTTAGGTATATTTTACTTCCGTTTAATTCATGGAAAACAGTTTCTTATTTAACACACACAAACATACTACAGTATTAGTTAAATTGTTTTATAAAAAAAACTGGTGCTTTCATCCATAGTTTGATAGAAAAACATTTTGATTACTGATAAGGTTAAAACAATGAAGTATTACGACCACGGGCAGTAAATTCAAACTATAACATCCAAAGCCTAAAAAATTGCAATCAGATTACACAGGTAAAATACCCTGGAGAAACTATTTAGTGACATACATTTTGTTAGATATCATATTGTAAGTAGGAAGGGATTAAAACTCAAGAGTTAGGTATTAACGGGTTGAATTTATTTATAAACTGAAGCGAGTTTTGAACAAAATACAAAGAGATGATAAATGTATTGTTAATACCATGGAAATTAGTAGCTGCACGTCTATAGACTAAAGTGATAAAGTACTACTCATGTGTTAAAAATATGGACTTTTTTTTAAGTTAATATATTTAAGCATAAGTGCAATATAGCAATGGTCCCTGATATAAGTTCTTTAATGGCACACCGGGAATTCGTAAAGTATTTTATGATTGGTATTTATTCTTTAGTAAGACCCATTTCTAAGATGTGTTTGAGAACGAGCTGTCGAATGAGTGTGAAGAGTGTAGTCAATATTCCTCAGTAGTTACTGTAGTCCTCAATGCCACTGTACGTGTATGGGTGGACAGGTGGATCAATGCCATTGTACGTGTATGGGCGGGAGGGTGAATCCCTGAGTGTGAGGTTAGGGACTCCATAGCTCAGTTCAATTGGGTTCAAAAAAATTGATTTGAAATGTGGAATGTTTGTATATTGTTTCAGTAGTAAATTCAGTAAAATAGGGTATACTTAAATGAGCACCTCTGCCCAGAAAACAAAACCTTTCTTGGCAAGCTTAAGACGAAATGTAGGGATTTAGATATTAAATATGTTTGGTTCCGAGAGGGAAACTTTTTTGTTAGGAAGTCGGATGGGGAAAATGTCACAAAATTTTTAAAATTCAAGATCTGAATAAAATATTCTAGGTTTGTCTGAGGATATTATATGCATCGCGCAGTATTGTATATCTAGTTATCTTTTTTCTCTCTGACTAGTAAATATAAATTGTAAATAGTACGTAAGTACAAATATTATAATGGACTCATAGGTATGTTGTGATATCTACCATCACCTTGACAGTTTTTTGTTTCCTAATCTGACAGAGGTAATATTAGTTTATTACATGTAAACATTAGAAGTATCAGGAAAAACTTTAATTCTTTGCTAGCCGAAATAGATTCAATTATTCATAACCTTGGTTGCATTGGACTGAGTGAAGTTTGGATAAACAGTGAAGAGATTAATTTATACAAAATTCCAGGCTTTGACGTAGCTACTAAATGCAATGACACATATCGAGCTGGAAGTGTCGTATGTTACATTTCTAATAAATTTAAATTTGCAGAGTTAAACATAAATATGTCAACAGCCAATTGTCTATCTCTTGAGATATCGTGTGGTACATGCTTCAATTTGACCTGTCTATACAGATTAAATCAATTTACAGAGGCACATTTTGTTCAAGAATTGAATTATATCTTACCGCTTATTAAATTAAATTCAATATTTGTTGGTGATATTAATTTAGATACACTTAGAAATTCAGTTCATGTTTCAAATTACAATAGTTTATTAAATAGCTACGGGTTTTTACCTTTAGTAAACAGACCAAGAAGAATTACACAATTTAGTTCAATTTATATAGATCACATTTTTGTAAAATTTAAGGATATTAGTAACTCGAAAAGTGCAATATTTAATTTGGGCATAACCGATCACTGTTTACTAGGCCTTAATATTAGCTTTATGAATAGTCTTGTTATGAATTTATTGAAAGAACTGAGAATACAACAATTGAGTATAACTATAATAATATTAAAGATAAATTGAAAAAAGCTAACTGGAACTGTATTTATCAGTGTAATGATGTTAATTGTTGTTATTTAAGTTTTTGTAGTATTTTAAATAATGTTATAAATAAACATAAATCAATTTTTAGCATATTAATAGTAAGTATCTTAAAACAAGACAAAAAAGCCCTTGGATTAATAAAAATATAGTTAATACAGAATTAAATGTAGAATTAAAAAAAGACAGAAAATGTATAAAATACTAAAAAAAAGACCATATGATTTAAATTTTACAGCTTACTAAAAAAAATTTTGTTTGAATTTGAAAAGCGACATTGGCAAGTTAAAAAACAACTATTATGCTAATTTAACTAATAAATGTAATGGAGAAAGTGGTCAACAGTGGAGGGTGATAAACAGCATTACAGGTAGCCTTAAACGTAATAACATAGATAAAGTTGTATTGGATGATGGGACAGTTTTGGAAGATCCCAAGCAATTGTCAGAGGAGATCAACAACTACCTTATCGGTGTACAAAGTACAGCTGATAACACTGACCAGTTGGCTGGCAGAGTTTGTAATTTGACGAATTATCAGACCAATCATTCATTCTTCGTTGCTCCTACTGACTCTGCCGAAGCCACAAACATAATTAAAAGTCTTAAAAATAAAAAATCAACTGGCCACGATGGATTTTCTGTAGAGATGCTCAAGCATATTTACAGTGAAATAGCTCACGTTTTAGCCTACATAAGTTTTGAAACTGGTATTTTTCCAGAGTCACTCAAGAATAGCATTGTTGTACCTCTTTTTAAAAAAAATAATTCGTTCGAAATTGAAAATATAAATGAAATGAAATGAAATGAAAAACGTCTTTATTTATATTCAAGAGGCGAAGTTAGGGCTGCAAAGCCCTCTCTACCACTTAACCTCATCATACATAACAAGATATTTTCAAATATAAATAACAATTTACAAGGAAATACAAAATAGAAATTGCAATGTACGAAGTGAAACATATAAAGTCAAAAAATGTGAAACATTATATTTAAACTTAAAAATATTTCGACTATCTCAAACAAAACTACTGTTATTCATAACATTTATTCAAAACTACATTCATTCGGCACAATCACTCATTACCGCCACCACCAAGCCACAGCGACACCAACCACTACTCCCGCTAGGCCCGCAGCAGATAGCACCTCACCTCCGCCCCAAACCTAGTTCGCTTATCGATGGATCTGATATTATCAGGCAGAGCATTCCAGAGCCTGCACGCGGAGACAATAAATGATTTGTTGAAAGTGGTGGTGCGGTGAACTGGAATAGCTAACACTGACTCACCACGTCTTGTTCTACGCACACCAACTTGTGACAGATAAACAAACTGCTCTGACAGATAATTAGGAATTTTGTTTTGAAGAACACTGTGCAACAATATCAGGATATGGAATTGTCGAAGATTGTTTAACTTTAAGATAGATAGTTGGTAGAAAAATGGAGTAACATGATCCCTTCGCCTCAGGTTGAAAATAAATCTGATATAGTAGTTTTGGGCACGCTGTAATCTTTCCGCGAGCTCAACAGACATGTCATTGATTACAGTATCACAGTAGTTAAAGTGAGTGAAAACTAGAGTCTTTACTAACAACACCTTGACATTGAGAGGGAAAAACATGGCAAATCTTTTCAAAGTGTGTATAGCAGCAAAAACTCTATTACACATTACAGCTACTTGATCAGTCCAGTTCAAATTTTTATTCATAATAAGTCCTAGGTTTTTAACTTTGTCACAAAACGGTAATTCTGTATTGTTAAGTTTGAGTTTTGGTATATTTGTCAGGTCAATGTTAGAAGTGAGTCTAGTAGAGCCCAACAATATTGTTTGGGTTTTGGCCTCATTGATCTTTAAGCCATGTTTGACAGCCCAATTTGTGATAGACTGGATATCACAGTTAATGTTAGTTACGGCAGTAGGCAAGTCTTTCAGAGTGAAGTGAGTATATATTTGTAGGTCGTCAGCGTATAAGTGAAATTTGCAGAAATTGATAACAGTAGTGACATCGTTAATGTAGAGTAAGAATAAGAGTGGCCCAAGCACAGAACCCTGGGGCACACCTCTAGTCACCAGTTCCCAGTCAGATTTTCTGTTGTCTGCCTTTACACACTGCCGACGGTCCGTCAAGTACGACCTGACCCATTCAATACAACCATCAGAAAAACCACCAGAGAGCATTTTTATATAAAGAAGGGGATAGTAAACGCAGTCGAAAGCTTTAGAGAAATCAAATAGAGTCAAGATGGTAAGTAGGGACTTATCAATAGCCGAGCGGACATCGTCAGTAATTTTAAGAAGGGCAGTGGAAGTACTGAATCTTGAACGGAATCCAGATTGGAAATTGGACAATAATCCAGCACTCTCCATAAACGATGACATCTGACGGTGGACTAACCTTTCGTCAGTCATTTTGACAACGCTGGCAAGATACTGATAGGTCTGAAATCTGATGCAACTTGAGGTGACGAAACTTTTTGTAGAGGGCGCACAATAGCAGATTTCCACTCAGACGGAAAAGTAGATGTGGTTAAAGATTTATTGAAAATAGCTGTAATCACAGTCAGTATTGCTGGAAGTAAAAGTTTGAGAATTTTAATAGGGATTTTATCAGTACCGACTGCGTTGCTAGTCATCCTCATCACAGCATCAAGCACATCAGCCTCAGTCACCTGAGTGAAGACGAACTGATGGCGAGGGCGGCAAAGAGGAGTGGCATTCAGCTCACTGACAAAGTCACGAGCTCTGGACAGATCGATTGGAATGTTAGTGAAATATTTATTTACGATATTAAGATCAAGGGAAACAGGTTTGTCACTATTGGTCTTACCAATGCCTAGCTCCCTGACCTTAGACCACAAGCCTTTAGTACATATGACACCAGAGAAAGATCTATAATAGAATCGTACCTTGGCATTGCGAAATTGTTGCTGAGTCTTATTCCTCAGTCTTTTATACTCCGCCCAATCGTCAGATGACTTAGTTCTTTTAGCCCTACGAAAAGCAATGTCCCTTAACCTCTGTAGTTGACGTAAGTAGTCATTAATCCATGGGGCTGGTTTCTTGGTGACCCTCTTAGTGATCAAGGGAGCATGCTTATCAAGGAGACAAATTGTGAAATTATTAAACATGTTTACCATAGTATTGACATCAGGAGCGTGGATTATATCATGCCAAGACATTAGGAGTGCATCAGCTAGAAGTGCATCAGAATCAATATTATTGAGTCTCCTGTACGAGATGAATTTGGGTTCACATTTAGGGGTGGTTAGACGATATACACAAAATATTAAATCGTGTCTTGACAGGCCAAGGACAGGGTGCTGACCGTGGTGCACGACATGGGACAGGTCAGAGATAGCCATGACGTCCAGCCATGTATCCGTAGTAGCAGTGTGATGGGTTGCTTGTAAAGGCAGTATAGTCATGTTACAAGAGTGAAACATTCTTGTTAAGTAAGTCTGATCGTAAGTAGCAGGGCCCAAAAGGTTCGAGTTAAAGTCACCAGTTACAATGACATGACTATAACGAGCCATAAGATCAAGAAGAATGGATTAAAATTCAACGAGAAAACCAAGATTAGGTGCCCTATAACAAACAGAAATTAAAACATGTATATTATTAACAGAAACATCAAGAAACATGTACTCAGGTCGCCCCAACCTGGTGGTGTCAGAGGAGTACAGTATTGTAGTAGGTAAATTAGATTTGACAAAAGCTGCAACTCCTCCACCACCTTTGGACAGACGATCATTACGATAAAGAGTATATCCAGATAGATCAACACTTTTATCTGATATATTAGGCTTGAGCCAGGATTTGGAAATTAAAACGATATCAAAAGAAGAAAATTCAAAAATTAAACGAAATTCGTCAATATGACCAAGAAGAGATTGAGTATTGACATGGCTGTCTTAAGAAGTCTGGAGTAGGAGGCAAGGGTGCTGGCGAAGTGATCTGATTGTAAAGTTGATGGTGGCAGGGGGGAGGAAGAGTGAGACGCCATCACGGGGTCACCCGACGGCCGTGCGGTCGAGCAGCCAGCGACCACAGCAGCATAGCACGGTGACGGTAACCACACACATACACACATATATACATTATACACACACAAACTAAATTACTTACTAACATACTCAGTATCATAACATAATTAATGTCCGCACTCCAGCAAAACAATGAGAAATAGACTGAGCGGGAAATTATATAAACTTTACAAACAAGAGGATTCAATTTTATATTAAATAACACATAATTGATAATTGAGCCAAAATAATTCAATATTAAATTGATAAAATGCATTACAATTATTGTCATTATTGTGTGCTGTATTATCAATCAATGGCAAACATAAAGATTATAATTAACTATACTAACTTAATACTGTATATATAAGACCGATTGTTACAGACAGCTTGTTATCTGGTTTTTTTTTTTTTTTTTTTTTTTTTTTTTCTAAAATAATGGAGAAATGTATGAAAGTTAGATTAGTAAATTACCTGAGTTCTATAAACTTCCAGAATAAATCCCAGTTTGGTTTAACAAAAAGTAAATCTACAGAAGATGCGTTAACAAACTTTTTAAGCTTAATATATGAATACATAAATAAAAACAGAAAAACGACTGTAGTATTTGTTGACTTTAAAAAAGCATTTGACGTTGTGAATCATAATATTTTACTTAATAAAATGGAAAGTGCTGGTGTAAGAGGCGTTGCGTTGAAATGGTTTGAAAGTTTCTTGTAGGACGGACCTAATCAGTTAACATTCATAATCAATTAAGCACTTCATTATTAGTAGGAGCCGGAGTCCCTCAGGGCTCCGTGCTCTCTGCAAATCTCTTTTTAATTTTTACTAACGACCTGTTAGATCAACATTTCACATGTTCAGTTAGTGCGTTTGCCGATGAAATTGCACTTGTATCCTCCAAAAAAAAAAAATTAATTAAATTTCCAAATGAGTATTAACGATGATTTGAACATTTTGCGGTCATGGTGCTTCAAGAATAAAATGCAAGTTAATGTAAAAAAAACTAAGTATGCTAACTTTCACATGACCGGCTTTAGATTCGCAAACCCTATAGTTTATCATAAATTTGATTGTGAAGGTGAGTCATGTGGCTGTAGTGCTGTTGAGCAATTCCCCACCTTTAACTATTTAGGGTTAACTTTAGACAGCAAAATTTCCTGGAAAAAGCATATTTGTGATTTAATAAATAAAACTAGATTTAATTTAAGAAAATTTTACTTTCCTAGAAACTTTTGTGATGTAAATTTACTGCGAACTCTATACTATGGTCTGATTCATTCAAGGATACAATACGGCATTATTTGTTGTGGAGGAACTTGTAAAACAACAATAAATACTATTAGAACAATTCAAAATAAATTTATTCAAATAATCCTGAAAGCAAATGCAAGAGACTCTTCTTTACCTTTATTCTATTTATTAAAAATTTTACCCATCCAACATTTATTCATCTATAAAACATTAAAATTATTTTATACGAAGTGGCAATAGAGGCTCAACCAGAATTCATCACGATATGAGAAGTAACAAGAATAGATTATTTATCAAACCCAAAGTAAATAAAATATTATTCAAACAATATTTTAATTACTTAGGCCCAAATTATTTCAATAAATTACTATTATACATGAAAGAAAGCAACAACAATAAGGAATTCTGCCACAAGTTAAATAACTGGTTATACACTATACATGACACAAGTTGTCTGAGTCAGGCCTTAACTTAGAGTAAATTATAGAAAATATTAGTTTATGAACTGTAAAATATTGATTTTAGTTTAATTTTCAAGTATCGTTATTTTAGTAGTAGTTTGAATTTAATGAATGCTACAGAATGCCTTTCTAATTATATACAATACTTTAATACTAAAAAGAGACTGGACTGAGTTATTCGTTAATTTATTTTATTATTATTATTTTTGGTCACTAACCACATTACTGGAAACAGTGGTTAGTATTATTCACTTAAGTTTTATGTTGATTTAATTGTCAAGATGTTGTGAATAAAGATCATTATTCATTAAAAAATAAATAAAAAAATGTAATGTTCAGAAAATAAAAAAATATGTGTAAAGCCAATTATAAATGGGAGATCTAGGTAATTCCATGGTGAAGGTATTGTGAGGGGTAACAACTATTTCACTCCTAAAACAATTGTATTAATCGATTTTATTAATAAAAACATCAGTATTGTATATTTGTTTTTTGAATGCTGAATTTCATCGTGTACTAACTATATATTTAGGTTTAACTATTATGGCCTAACTTTAGCCATTAAAACGTCTGTAGGAAGGGTGTTGTATTGTTTGCAAGTTAAAATTCTTGGAAACTAAGGCAGTTAGTTAACTACTCTAACTAACGCTTACTTATTTGGATATTTATGAGTTAAATAGTTTTTGTTAATAGTTTATATTTTAGGGTTTAGGTAAAATATAATTTAGAGAAAAATATATTTACCTTATGTATAAATAAAAATATTGTTAAAAATAACAGATTACTGGTTGCTGACAGAAAAAAGCCTAGACTCAAATATTCATTTGAGAATGCTTTCATTCATATTCATTAATTCTCTTGTTTATCTTGGAGGTTTTGTAATGTTATAATATTTCACATTTTTATTCCGAAAAATACTATTTAATCTCCAAACCTTCTATATTTAATTTGATAAAAAATTAATGATTTGTCGTTGATTAATTGAGTAAATTATGTTTTTTAGTCTTAGTGAGTCATTACATAAGTAATTAGAAGTAAATATTGTATGTTAAATGTTTCACATGTATTTATGTATGCACCAAAAGTCAATAGCTAACATTTACATTACTTATTACTCTAAATTTACTCGCTACTCAAAGTGAAGTGATTCAACACTTGAAGTAATATCTCAAAAAACTGCGAGGTTTATCAATTACATGCATTTATCATACACATGGTCTATTTAAATTTTTGTAAAATTTTAGAACGAGATTTTTTAAATTTTAAGAGTTACAAAACATGTATACTGTATTGTAGTGTAAGTTTGTAGAATTATAAATAATTGTCTTGTTCTTCATTTGTAAAATTAATTTAATAAAATTAACTTAATCTTTCTACCTGACACTCTAATCAACTAGTACATTCTATCACATAACTTTCTAAAACTTTGTAACCTAAAAACATATAATACCTCTTTTAATTGGACCAATCCATCTGTGGGAGAAGAAGTGCATATTTATGAATGGTATGTTACGATTTACTGCCACAAACACGATCAGCTTTACAAATTAGATTAACCACTGTATTATAATTATGAAATTATCACGTATAATATTAGTTATGGCACTGTTTTCTATAATTTTCAAATTAGAACTATCTTTTTTATTACTTATTGATCATATACATACATATATATATATAAAATCCGATTTAAGGTAATAGTTTTTTTATTAATATAGAACAAAACTAATTTTTAACTATGAAATAACTTTAAAAAGTCTACATTAGAGTGAGCATCATTTTGCTATGTATTTACGTAGCACTAAAATCTAAAACTCCAATTTCGTCATCCCTTAACATATTGGTTTAGAACATTATTATAATAATGGAATGTCTACTGTCTAGCATGTATACAGATTTTAAAATAATGTTGCTTTCTATTCTCCTTTTTAATAAATTATCAGAGTTTGGTGAAGGTGTTGTTATATAAAGTTGGTACGTGAAAATCAGACAAATCGTTTAAGAAGCCAAACTGACATTGAGTTATGTAATAAGGAAAATGTACTTTACAGACTTATGACAGCAGATCTCAAATGAGTTTTCAGGTATTGAAGGTTGATTTATAGTGACTTAGGTTCACTTAAAATGTTGGATGGGATATAAATATACTATACCTAATGTTATGACACACATATTAGGGGTAGTTTTTAAAAAAAATTCGTTTTTTAAAACTACTTGACCAAACATTTCCATATAGAACTACTGACTGTAACGAAAAATAATTTAGTATTTTAAGTAGCGTAGACAGTCCACGCTTGTCACAGGAAAATTATTTATAGATTTATATTTCTTAAATTTTTAGATATGAGATGCCGACACATCTTTGTGCGTATTTTAAGGTGAATATGAATGATTACGTGGTGCGTAGAATGAGTATGGATAACCTTTGAAGTCTGAGTTCAAATGTTCCTCAGGAAGGTCCAGTTATTAAAAGCTCAATAGCCAAGACAACTAAGGGACTTACCGATTTATGTGGAATATGAACCACGTAGTGTTGGTCTCATATCCATCTAATAATTGCCAAGCCTGCTATTCAGTTCTCTCCCCTACACAGCATCCTGACACTGATTACCACCCGACATGGACACCCCAGACTTCTCTAGTAGTGTCTACGTCAATAGCAACTATTGACTAGACGCCATATCAGTATTAGTAGGACCAAGCATAGAACCTATCGCCTACAATCCCTACCACACTTATCCCCCAAGTAGCTGTGTTAATATATTCTATATAACAATGGAATTATTTATTTCTATAATAGACGATATAAATAGATTATAGTTAATAACATAATTGTTAACAGCATAAATTTTGCTAAGTTACCACTGACGATGCCGCATTAATAGTTAAATTGTTAGTGATGTGAGTATATTCTAGATGATACCTTCATACGAACGGTATCGAATGTTTTCACACTGGTTGCCTAAAGCCAATTGTATACGAGCAGTTCAAATGTCGCATTGGTTACATGGATTTTGGGCGTTTATTTTTCCATTATATACAAGAAATTAAAATGCAGGTAATGCGGGCAGTTTAAGTTAATCAATCCGATTTTACTAACCTCATTTGAAAAAACTCTTTATATCTTAAAGATTTACTTCAAAGTAAGTTATATAAAAATAATTATTTATTTTCATTTAATACGAGTACAACAGAATCGCATACGTCCTAACCAACGCTTACTATGGAGTATTCAGAATTCAATAACTTATAACTAACTGATCAGTCTATAGTTTTCACTATATAAATTATTTGCTGATTATCATACCTTATACTAGTTAAAAAACGATTTATAATTTATTCACGCAAATAAAAAAAAAACGAATACGTCACAAATAATTATTCATTTTACTTAGGTAATTCAGTAGTCATGTGACTAACCTAAATTATAAATGACTGTTTTAAAAAAGCTAATGTCCATTTTTCCTACAATTTGCAAGAATCTACTTACTTGCTAGTGTAAGACATTATCATCTATAATGCAGATATTGTAGGCCTTATATTTAATTAATCCTAACACTGTTGTTTCAGATTGAACAAACCCAAGCAGTCGTGACTAGATAGCTTTGGGTTATTGTAAATTGAGACTAAAATAGCCGGCATATAATTGGATTAAATACTATTCAAAACTACTTGCACCCAACAGTAAAATTCCTGTATCAATGGTTCAATCCAAATGATTCCCGTTTCAAAATTTGTCAAGGACTACCAAATGTATATTTCACTTCTTGATACTTGCCACAAGCCATCGTAATGCCTTTAAAACACTCGTATGAATAATGTTCAATTGCCGATCTTTTTAACGCGACTGTATGCGGTAAACTGACCGAACGCCACTCAACGAGTTCAAACCAGGTGGTGAAAATGTCCGAATTCCACTCAACGAGTTCAAACCAGGTGGTGAAAATGTCCGAATGCCACTCAACGAGTTCAAACCAGGTGGTTAAACTGCCCGTAAAATATCGCCCATTTGATCAAACTTAATGCAACAAAATAAAGGTCTTGACAATATCCCCACATTACTACACGAGAATCGTAAGAGAAGCTACAGAAATATATAAAAGAAGAAATTATTTTAGTAAGATGAAAGTATATGGCTTCCGAAGACACGGGAACCCATTTTAAATAAATTGAAATAAAATGGAAGAGCCATATTGATTTTCTTCCGATAATGACAGTAGGTTATCGGCAATACCCGCACTCTCCTGCGTACCTGCCAAACCAGCCTTTACCCCACCACATATTATAGAAGCTGGAAGGTCATTCACCGGTGTCAGTCTCAGCAATACCACTGAAGATGCCGGATCAAAGCATTGGCAAAACGTCTGGTTATCTTGTACATAATGTAGATAGTACCTTGACGTGGTTGTCACCAGAAAATATATTTTATATATTATATGCTTAATTTGGAGCTTCGCCCCCCAAACTCTCCTCTCCTCAATTAATCACGGACGCTATAATCATTAATTACGTGTGCTACCCAAGCTAATCATGGTTGCTAACCAAATAGATCACGGCTGATACCTATGCTGATAATGGCTGCTAAGCAAGTTGAACACATTTGCCACCCAAGTTGATCAATGGTGCTACCCAACCTGAAATCTGTTGCTAACTAGGTTAATCACGGGTCGCTGCACAAGCTGATCAAGGTTACTAACCAGTCTGATCATAGGTGGCTACTAAAGTTTGGCAGATAACCAGTGCTACCAAAATTGATCTCAGTTGCTACCTAAGCTCAACATAGTTGCTACCTAGGTTGAAATCATGGAGGTTCAAAACACGGGCGCTACCAAAGTCGATCACGGATGCTACCCAAGTTGATTACAGTTGCTACCCTAGTTGATTACAGGTGAGTACCCAAGCTGATAATACGTGCTACCCACGTTTATCACAAATGCTACCCAAGCTGATCTCGAATAATACACAAGGTTTTCACGTCTGACTTCCCAAGCTGCTAACGAGTGCCACCCAAGTTGATCACATATGCTACACAAGTTGATCAAGGATGCTACCCAAGTTGATCACGGATAGTACCCAAGTTGATCAAGTGCGGTATCAAAATTGACCACGAATAAATAACCAAGATCATCACGGGTGCTACACAGCAATATCTCGGGTGTCTGGCTATCCAAGCTAATCACGACCGTTACTCAAGTAGATCATAGTTTATAGCTAATCTGATCAATGGCTACCAAGTTGATCGTGAGTGGCTACCCAAGTTCCTCCATAATGGGCTACCAAATGTTAATTGGTGGCTATTTAGGCTGATTACGATTGCTGCCCAAGCTGACCAAGCTACAAACCAATTTGATCATGGTCGACTACCGTTCCCAATAAACTCGTCCTTTAAAACCGCTGAACAACGCTCTAAAATTATGGATGTGTTCATCATTTAATAACTGTGTATGTATTATTTTGAGTGTCTTACCACCTCACACACCATACAGTCTTGTCGAAACCTATGTAATCACCACCTCACTCGTGTACATGCCTGTCTTAACAGAGCACTGCTTTCCGTCGGCCGCACGAGAATGCGTTCTTTGAAAGTGCTTTCATAAAATAAACTATAAGTATAAGAGGTGGACGCTAACTTATACATGAAATTACATAGAATTGACTTATTATTATACCTAACACCAAAGAACATAAATTTGACTAACCTTAAAATTACGTTATTTCACAAAATTAGATAATTTTTATATAAAAAATCAGCTACTACTAGAACATCTAATTTAATTTAAACATTAATTTAATAAACCAAAGTTAACTTTAAAAGTTGTACAGAATGTTATGCTCAAAAAATCTATGCCTTCAGAGTTAAAATTAGTTCAGCCAAACAAAATCAGAAAATAATAAAGCCTTTTACTACCTACGTAGAAATGCAAAGTTGTAAAGTCATAAAATATTTATGTAATTAATTTGGTTAACTACACAACTGTTTTACGCTGATCAAACTTACCTGGCCAAAAAAATTAAAAATGTCTTAGCTACTCAAAAATGTCTAATCTAGGTTTTGTAATTTATTAAAATGAGGGTTTCCTGTTTACACTTAATCATCCATCTCAACCATAGATTACTACATACCAATATATATGCCATCAGGACACGGGAAGTGAAGCCAATCCGAACGAGCTCGTCCTAATTGCAAATGGTGGCTTGAGTCTTCCTATTCAGGAGCGTCGAATTATGGTCCTAATGTGTATATTGGTAAAAAAAAGAATTAATCTTAACCTTTTGTGAGCATTTTTGCTGTAAATACTGCTTATACTGTGAGTTGAATGGTTAAATAATAATTTCTTACTTAATTAAAATTAATTTCAATAGTATGTTTATCAATGATTTTTTTCTTACTTTTTGTGTAATAAATTCATTACAAATACAACGCAAATATTTTATTCGAACATTTATTTACTTGCTATCGTAGGCCCTATACTTTAATGTTGAGGTTGTGTTTTTGAGAAGTTTTAAGATGTTTTTAAGATTGAAAAAATCTGGAATGGGATTTTTCTATTCTAGAGATTCAAAACAAAATTATAAGTTCTCTAGTATTTACACATTTATTGAATAAATAGTTTTTTAATTAGCATAATACGTGTTGGTACATATACAGTACAAGTAAACGTCACACAACACAAATTTATTACACTATAAGCACAAAATGCACAAACATACCACAACACAAGTACAAAATGCACAAATATTATGGTGATCGATTTCGGTGAACCACGCTCACCTTCCTCAGACCAGAGGGATTCACAAATGAAATCATCATTTCTTTTGTGAATCCCTCTGGTGTAATATATATGTGTGTGTGTGTGTGTGTGTGTGTGTGTGTTTTAAACACTTCATCTTAATGCAAACAGTTTCCTACGTTTTTTTAAATTACCTAAAAAAATTATAAAAATAAGAAAAGTAGCTGGAGTCTAGTTTTTTCATGTCAGGTTTTGAAAATCATATAAAACAATTAGAATTATTTTATTATTATGATTATAAAGTAATTTATTTCAATATTACAACTGAACAGTAAGCGTCCATAGCTTTACCCATACAAAGTTTTAAAATATTGTCTCTACTCTACTTGGTGTGGATTACGAGTTGATTGAAATGGGAGCACAAACATTTTTCCCAACTCGGAGAGTAGTTTTTATTACTAAAATCTATGTGTGTGTATATATAGTGTGCGTGTGCGAGTGCGTGTGCGTGTGCGTGTGCGTGTGCGTGTGCGTGTACGTGTGCGTGTGCGTGTGTGTATGTGTGTGTGTGTGTGTGTGTGTGTGTGTGTGTGTGTGTGTGTGTGTGTGTGTGTGTGTGTGTGTGTGTGTGTGTGTGTGTGTGTGTGTGTGTGTGTGTGTGTGTGTGTGTGTGTGTGTGTGTGTGTGTGTGTGTGTGTGTGTGTGTGTGTGTGTGTGTGTGTGTGTTCCTATATATTCTCGTTAAAAAAAAAGCAAATAGGCTTGATTCAAAGTTTGATCATGGAAAATAATTGATAGATACATTAAAATTTGTGTTAAATTTAATATAATTCCCAAATTTCCTATTTAATTTACTCAAGGAAAACATATAGATTACAAAAACAGATATTACATCATTACTCTATGATTTAATGTGGTCAAGGATCCATTCCAGGTATGACGTGACCCTGACAAACACCCCAGGCACTTTTACGTCACAAAACTTGAACTTAGTTCCGGGAATTCTATTGACTAATGCGGTGGATGATATCCCAAAGATAAAGTACTTCTTTCTTCCCATGACCTGGAACTCCTTCATCAGTGGTCCACCCGAGTCTCCCATGCAGATCTGTCGTAGGTTATCGCCCACCAGACCTCCGGCACACATTTCTATAGGCTTAATGTCAGGGTACATCTTTTGACATTCCTGATTAGATATGACTGGCACTGTCGTAGTCTGAAGTATAGGGGTAGAATTCCATATATCTGCATAAATACATATATAAAAATACAAACATGAGTTTATAAACTTATAAAATTTACTTTATTACTCTTTTTTAATCAAAACAAATGTTTACAAGTTAGTTTCAATAGAATGTTTAGTCTCCTCAAAAGTAATAAATGTATTAAAAAGTAAGTAAAGATTTTTTTATGGAGATATGGCTCTCTAAAGAGAGTAACTTGGCCCTTTTGGTACGTAACTCATTAACAAAAATTGTGATATATTATATTACATTTTGAGGATATAGTGGACAAAAGATACTATACCCATATTTGTAATACGTTAATTGCAGCCAACTTGCACGAGCGATTGGTCAAGGCCACAACAATGATTTAAACTTTGGACTGGGCCTTGTTACATCATCGGCGTCCTGCTCTTCTCCCTTGCCGACACGCTTTACTTGCGCCCCGAGGGAGGAGTGAGGCGATGCTGAGCATATACATACATGGTTCCCACCATTGGTATGTACAGTGTATTATGTTTTCTAAATATTTTTAAAACTTCTCACCCATTGATTCACCAATTGAAAATCATAATATTTTCTTTAACTGCTGAATACCCTTTTTTTGTTTAGAACATTTTATAGTAAGTGGCCTTGACCAATTTGTTCTGTCCTGTTCCTGCAGGATGGTGGGCCACAGTGTATGAGTTTCTGATATATCGAGTTTCAGCTTTAGTTTTTAATGGACTGTATTTATTAAAATTATTTGTAAATGAAGTTCACTGACTTATTTACATATTATTATTCACTGACTTATTATTTACTGACTTATGACTTTTATTGTGTTAAGCTGGCTGTCTTCTTGGGTGCCCTTTTGAAGTCCTGAAGCACATTTTATACAAAATTAAACCTTGACTTCTTGATAATTGTTAACAATATAGGTTGATAAAACTAAAACACACTTCTGAGCTACAACTTAAATAATTCTACTTAAAATAATACAACGTAAATCGGGAAGGAGTGGTGCCATGCAATGGCGGTGGAGGTTTAGTAGAATGTGGGGCGAGTCGAACGACATGATAATATTTTAACAGGTTTAGTTTTCAGATATACTTCGTCCTGACCTCCTTGGTAAAGTTTTGAAGTAAAACGGTTCCTGGACTGAATGCAGGTAGATAGCGTGGACTTACGTTATGGATGTTGCTTAGGAAATTAAAAGAAATAGTAGGTAAAAATTAAAATTAGATAAACTGCCTTATGTTTGGTACATACTCCCCCCGTTGAACCAACTGGTTCAAGATAATTAAAGGAAACACTTGAATAAAAAAATAAATAAAAATAAATAAATAAATAACGAGGTATTAATTGCTTAATAGATGGGAAGGAGGGAAATTCTAACTGTTGGGTGGTTGAAGTTTCCTGTGGCTGTCTTGAGGTGGACGACCCTTTTGACTCCATCTGATCCTGATGTCACAGCTGTAATTCTCGCAAGTTTCCACTGTAGTGGAGGCGTGTTCCAGTCATGTACAATGACTAACTCGTTCACCTTTAAGTTTGATTGCTTCTTGTCCCATTTAGAGCGTTGCTGTAGAGTATGTAAATATTCTTTGAGCCATCTATGCCAAACATGCTGAGTGAATGATTGCACTGCCATCTTTTCAACTTGTCACTGGCATTTTGAAGAAGATCAGGTTCTATGAGTGCGGTTAAGGGTCCTCCAGTCAGGAAGTGTCCTGGGGTAAGAGGAGTCAAGTCATTTGGATCGGAAGTCATTGGAGTTAGTGGTCTGAAGTTTAGCATAGATTCAATCCGTATGATTAGAGTTGTAAACTCTTTGATTGTTATAATATGATTACCTACAACACGATGAAGGTAATGCTTAACACTTTTAATTGCACGCTCCCAAAGCCCACCTTGATGAGGAACATGTGGAGGAAGGAAGTCGAATTTAACTTGATTTTCGACATCGTAGTTTTGGTGTTTTTAGTAATCTTTGAAAACATTTTTTGAGAGTTGCTGCAGCTCCCACGAAGTTGGTTCCGTAGTCGGAATGAATGTTTCAAACTAAGCCTCGTCTTGAGATGAAGCGAGTTAATGAAGCAATAAATGCGTCAGATGTCAAATCAGTTACAACTTCAATATGAGAACAGCTTTTGTAGCGAAACAAATAAATAAACATATGTATACTTTAACGTGTTGAAGTCTTCTGAGGACATGAAGTTCAATCATAAAAGGCCCAGCAAATTCTACACCTGATGTTGAAAAAGATCGTGTGGGAGTGACACGTTCTGTGGGAAGATCCCCTATTAATGGAGCAATTATTTTAGGTTTTGCTTTGAAACAGCGAATGCATTATAAGACACGTGAACGGATGATACTTCTGGATGATAGAATCCAATAACTTTGAGCAATTGTTGTTTGTAACTGCACAGGTCCAGCATGGAGTTCACGGATGTGGATGTAATCGATCAAACTATTAACAACATGGTGTTTCTTTGGTAATAGAATCGGACGTTTAGCCTGTGAGTCTAGTGATGAATTTCTCAGTCCTCCTCCAACTCGAATAATGTTGTCTTCTAGAAACATCTAGAAAGGGAGCAAGTCTATTAGTTCTAGCTCTACAATATTTTCCCTTCTTTACGAAATTTATTTCCTCTGAAAATTAATTTTTTTAAGAAGCCAACAAATTCTTGTTAGACGCTGATTCAACCTCTAATACTGTGCGTTGATTAACAGTCTTAGATTTACTATTTAGACACTGAATGAAATGTAAAATTTAAGCTGTAACTCGGATTAGACGTTTCCAAGAAGAAAAGAGGTAAAGTAAATAAAATTTATCAGAATCAGTTGCCATTAAACTTTCTGATAAGAGAGGTCGTAAATCTGGTAGTGAATCTTCTTTTACAAATTCGAAAGAATGAGTACGCCACATGTCTGAAGAGCATTTCAACCACGAAGGTCCTGTCTACAACATAGGATGTGACGAAAATTCTGATGGAAGAACTCTTCTTGAGGAACAATCAGCAGGGTTTTGTGCTGAGGGGATGTATTTCCATATAGCAGGTGCAGCTAGCTCTTGTGTCTCTGCCACTCTATTGGTGACAAATGTTTTCAAGTGGTAGGAAGGTGTATGAATCCATGTCAAAGTTATAACAAGCATTTATAGAACTTTTATTGTATCTGGAAGAGAGTTGAGTCGAGCAGTAGTGTAAGAGCTTGGACAACATATGCGCACCACATAGTTCAAGTCGTGGAAGACTGATGTGTTTAAGAAAGGCTATACGAGACTTTCCTATGAGAAGATGAATAGTAACACTTTCAGGTGAATGCTCAAGGCGAATAAAAACACAAGCTGCATAGGCTATTTTGCTGGCATCTGAAAAGTTATGTAGTTGAATGGTGGGGACTTCTATATCTAGACCTAAAAATCTAGGAATCTTTATATTTCTTAAAGAATGAAGACCATTCAGAAATTGGGACCATTTTTTAAGGAGAGGCTTAGGTAATGTGTCATCCCAATTCAATCCTAGTGTCCAGAGGTGCTGTATTAATGCTTTGGCCCAAAGTACTACAGGAGTTAGCCAACCACAGGGGTCAAAAATCCTTGCAATAATGGAAAGGACAGCTCTCTTAGTATGAGTTTGACTTGAAATATCAATAATATACAAGAATGTATCGCTTTTAGGTGACAACATAAACCTAAGACACTGAATGTACGTTCTTCTTTGGTAAAAAAGGATATGGTTTTCCCTTGATGAGCTTCCGGAACCGATGTCATAAGAAGTGGGCTGTTTGAGGTCCACTTTCGGAGTTCAAAACTACCACATCGTATTTACTAGATGACTTTCTGCTGTAAATTAAGTGCTTCAAGCTCAGATGAGCATCCCAAGCAGATATCATCAACGTAAACTTGCTGTCGGAGAGCCTCAGAGGCTAAAGGGTGATGATGACCTTCATCATGTATGAGCTGCTTGATCACTCGATTTGCAAGATAAGGAGAAGAAGTTAATCCAAAAGTGACTGAAGTTAATTTGTATGTCTTAACTTAAGTTCATGATCCCTCCAAAATATCAGCTGAAAATTTATGTTGGCCTCAGACATCATAATATGTGTGAAAATTTGTTTGGTGTCACATAAGAACACAGAACGACCAAAGCGAAATCTAAAAAAATAATATCCTATATATCATTATGCAGTTTGGGACCACGATGAAGAATTGAGATCAAAGACTTATTGTTTGAGGTAAGTGCTGAAGCATTAAACAGGGTGGTGAGAGAGATAGCAGTGAGGCTCATTCTCAGGAGGTGAGGTACTCAACTTCATATGGCCACTTTCTATGTAATCATCAATAAATTCTACATAAACAGATTTCAAGTCAGATTGTAGTTTGAATTTTTTTTCAAGAGAAAATAACATTTTTAGAGCTAATTTGGAAGAGTTTCCTAGAGTACTAGGGTCTTCACGTAAGGGCAAAGAACAAATATATATTCCACTTTCATTGCGACAATGAGTTGCTAAAAACTTTTCTTCACATTGTTGATCTTCGAAAGAAATTTTAGTATAAGTGGCGGTTCTTCTAAGCACCAAAAAAGTTGCATAGCGTTGTGTATGTCAAAAACCATTCATAGTGAGCATAGTAACCAAGGTATCATCAACTATAGGCGGCGATAAGATCGGAGCTACTCCAATAATAACAAAGCCAAAAATGGTATTAAGTGTAGAAGGCAACGCTGTGCCTAAAGAGATTAGAGATCCTTGTAAGCAATGTGCAAACAAGTCTGCGCCTATTAATAGGTCAACAGCATATCATAGGTTGGGTCTGCTAGTGTAAGTTCAAGACACTTAAGTTTTGATTTAAGTTCTAGGGAAATTGTTAATTTTGGTAAGTCACACGTTTTCTTATCTAAAATGACCACACGGAAGCTAGATTTTGTCCACTTAAAGAGGAAAGTGTAAAACGAAAAATGCCTTTGGTTTTTACTTGTTTGGAAGAGATCCCATTGATGAGATAAGCTCTCTCATTAGAGCGTGGTAGGTTCAAAATAGTAGCGATTTTATACATATATGAAGGTCGTTTGTGATGCACTATCTAGTACTGCCCTAGCAATCCTATGGTTGCCACTTTGTGAGAGTTTCACAATAGCTGTAAAGAGAAGTACTGCAGTATTTTGGTAACAAGAAATTCCAACCAGGCCAACAAGAAATGCGGAGTTAGGCTGGCGAGTAGACCGTTCCATATTGTCAGCTGCCTTCTGTACAGGAAGGGATAGGCCTAATGTATTATTGTTGTTGGCTGCAAATGTATGTGACTGTTGATTATGATGTAACTTGCTGTGATGCCGCTTGACACACATATTACAGTTGCGTTTCGAGTTACAATCAGAGAGCCTATGCGTACCAAAACAATTTTGACACAACTGCTTCTCTTTAATAAAAGCTAGTCTATCATGAGTAGACAGTGATTTGAAGTAATCACATTTGTAAATAATGTGCGATGAAGAAGAGCATAATTAGCATTAATAAGAACATAATTGTGTCTGGCATGATCTTAGCATAGACACACCTGCTTTGCTCAGTTTATGTACATAAGATGGTTTACTTTTTTGTTTTACTTTTTTTTTTTCTTTTTTTTTTTTTTTTTTTTTTTTTTTTTTTTTGCCTATAGCATACTTTTCATCTGACAGACCAGGTTGAGTTACATAGGCTAATTAAGCTGCTTCTAGGCGTCGGCATTCATTACGTGTCAAGAAAACTAATGAACTCTTCTAACATAGAAATATCATCATAACAAATCCTGGCATGTTCAAATTTATTTCTTATCTCAGGGCAAAATTGTCTTAATAAGTGGGTGGTCAAAATTATAGTTTCATTAGACAAGTCATGTACTAAAGCTTCAAGCACTTGTTTGTTTTCATTGTAGCTCAACAAAATTCCGAATAAGTTTAACTGATGAATTGTTAACAGTGGGTAAATCTAACAGATTATTTACATGTAGAGTGATAAGAAGTCTAGAATTATGATATCTTTTGATAAGTGATTGCCAAGCGATGAAGTAGTTGGCATGTGTCAGGGGTAGTGGTCTATAGATTCAATTAGGTTTGTTGGTCTAGAGATAAAGAAGAGAGCAGGTACGAACATTTTTCAACTCTTGAAATGCTTTCATTTTTATGTATAGTGCTTTAGAACAGGCTGTGAAAAGAAATCCACAATTCAGGTTGACCTGTGAAACTAGGTAAGTTAAAACGAGATAGGTTTATTGAAGGCGTACTCACACTTGGTTGCGACTGAGAAGTGTTTATTTCAGCCCCATTTTTTGTTTCAGTATCCTCTGGGAGAATGATGCAACTCTGAATAGATATGTGTAAATCAGAAATACTATCTTGTAATCTTATAATAGGGTAATTCCGGGAGAGCTGGCCCTCCTTTTTCTAAAGGCTCATAAGTTTGCCATTTTTTGACAAAAACTACTTTGGTAAGCATCATTTTGTTTGCAACAATTAATTCTCGAAGGAAATGATTCCCAATTACTTTGTTTTTGTATTTATTCCATTTAAACGAAAAAAATAATTTTTTGCCTGGTGGTCCATCTCACCCATACCTATAGGGTGAGATGGACCACACATACCGGGAGAGATGGACCAGTGGTAAAAGGTTGACAAAACATACATTTTTCGTGTTTTCTTCCTAAAAACAGTTTATTACATGTTTTATAGTTACAAACATTGGAAATTTTACTAGGCTTGTGTAAAACTTAGAATACAACAAAAAATAAAGATCATCAAATATGGATCAAAACCATAAAATCATAAGCATGTTGTGATAAATAAAATATTGGAAAAAATCTGACACGTAAACATTTCTTAGGGCTTTTCTTGCTTAATAGACCTAATGAGTTTCATCCTTTTTTGTTTTTTCTCAAAATTTCCACAGAAATCCCACGTGTCCAAACTTTGAACAGTTTTCGTGGTACCACCGTGCACACTTTTCACACTTCAGCCAGTCGGCTTTGCTGGTTGTTAAGCGATAATCTTTGAGACAGCCAACGCGCAGATTTTCATCCCACTCACTTATTTCTTCGCTGCTATCTTCGTAAACAACACCCTTCTTGTCAGACTTTTTCTTCGTTGTAAACGAGGCTTTTAGGGCACGTTTTCTCTTCTTTCAGTTTCTGGGTTTCCATCTTTTTTCTTGGGCTTGGGCAATACTTTTCAGATTGTTTGCTGAGTTCAAAATTTTTGATACGCTTGCTTGAAGCCCACGAATTGTTTTTTTCTTTTTCAGCACTGGTATTGGTGAAATTTTGTTGAGTGTTTTGGGTGTAGGGTTTTCATCTACAGGTTCTACACAATCTTCTACAGGAGGAGATGTACTGGGCATCGAATTTTCTGTCTGATTGTTGGGGCTTTCATTTGCTGAACCAGGGACTTCAGATGTAGACCTATCCATGTCGCGTTGGCCTTCATCAGCTTGAGATACGAAGCAGTAATCAGGAATTGCTCCAATGTCAAATGGCACAATGCCACACCTTTTAAAACCAGAAATGGCGTTTTCTAATGTTGCTGCTTTCGACCAACCATCAGACAGGAGTTTTCCAAATGTAAGTCGAGTTATCTGCCGTGATGGATTGTTCAACATTAAGGTGTTGCAGGCAGAGTAAAAGTACGATTTTAAAGACTTGAAAAAGCTCCGGTCAAGAGGTTGAAGGTAGTGAGAAGTATGACTGGGCAGACTCAAAAGTATGATGTCATTTTGTTCAGCATACTCGAGCATTTCAATCGAGCTACAATGAGAGGCGTGGCCGTCAAGAATGAGCAATACCTTCCCAGCAGGCTTCCTTGGCACAAATTGGTTTTTTAACCAATCGAGAAACAGATCAGAATTTATACAGGCAGACTTTTCATTCATTGCTACAGTTGAACCTGGAGGCATTCCGTCTCCATACTCAGCTTTTTTGTTCTTACCCTTAAAAATACAGTAGGGTGGCAAGTAACTTCCCTCTGCACTAAAACAACTCACAACAGTCATAGTCTCGCCTCTCTCACCAGAGGTGATAGAAGTAACAACTTTGGATCCTTTTGCCGCAATTACCTCTCCTGGTCTGTTATTTAGCTGCAGACCCGTCTCGTCTACGTTGAAAATGTTACCTGGTTTCCCCATCAAATAATTGTCTTGTAAAACATTTCCTAATAGATCAAAGTACTGTTTAACTGCCTCCCTATTCATTCCAAGGGCTCTGATTTTAGAAATCCCTTCTGACTTACGAATAGCTAATGTCGGATTTCTGTCTAGGAACGATTGTAGCCAGTTATATCCAGCTTTTTGAGTTTCAAGATTGAAGTTGGTTTTTAAATTTAATTGTTCAGCTAGCTTAAAGGCCATTGATCGGACAGTGTTCCTTGTAGGAGTAAAACCACATCCTTGCAGCTTTTTGATGTGGATCGCGATTTTTCTTTCATTTTCAATACCCAAGACTGAAGGGGGTCCACAAGTGCCTTTCGTAATGTTGTTTGTCGAAAATCGTCTTTTAAGAGTAGACTTTGGTATTTTATAGTACCTGGCAGCTTCGTTCACTCCCATCTGGCGTTCTCTTACAGCACTCACCGCCTGAAGTAGATCTTCCTCCGACCAGCTCGCCCTCGTAGAGCCTTGCTCCCGTGTGTACTTTGTAGGCATCTCTTCCTAAAACAAATGAAAAAAATAAGTCAAAGTATAGGGCCTAAAGAGTAGCCTACAATAGTATGATCCTTGTAGCAAACTTGAGTTGCGCTATAGCCTAAAAAAGTGGGGAAGTAAAAAGTAAAGAAACTAATTAATTGTGACAGGATGTATGGAAAGACCATCGTAAAAGACGTGCTGTGTGTTACATTTTGTGTCAAATAACCATACAATTAGGCTTATTTAGGATATAAGGACCAGATTATCATCGTGGGTCTCTTTGGTTAGTTAGACTCAAGTAAATAATAACTTTATACAGTTGTTTTTTTTTTTTTCATAAAAACGATTAAAAACTAAGTTTAGAATCAAAAATGAATCTTTATAGATCATTTAGTTGCATAAATTGCTGGCCCATCTATCCCGACTCGAGCTGGTCCATCTCTCCCGATTGTCTGGGAGAGATGGACCAGGCCGCCATGTTGGCCTCAAACGTCATAGCGACACCGTTGAAAGTTTTAATGAACATGTAACTATTTTATTTTGCATATACACCTTGAATACTCAATAAAATTACGAAAATACGGTGTTCACAAACTAAAAACTAAAGTAAGGAAAAAGTTTTCACTCACCTGAAAGTTACTTCTGTGTATAACTCAGCCAAATCAAGTAATTATTATCACAAAAACTCACAGTTAACAAACAACAGCAGCCATGACATCTGCATACTACCAGTGGAGCGCTCAGCCGGCTAGTTTCAGAACTAGGCCGCTGGCCCATCTCACCCGGTGGTCCAACTCTCCCGGAATTACCCTAACCTTCTGGTCAATGTCCTTAGGTAGAGGAGAAGTCGAGAACAATTTACTAAAAAGTTTTCTCATATTCATTATGTTTATTTGTAGCTGTAGACAATAAAAGTTTTAATTTAGATATCTGCTGCTCAGACAGGCTTTCACTAGAACAAATAGCAGTGACTTGTGCTTGAATGTTTTTCAAACGGGCCTCAATTAGCTCCGCTTGTTTATTAAATGCTGCGAATCTCATGTTTATACTAGCCTATACAAATATTAAAGCCTAAAATCAACAGGCCTAGGCCTAAGTAAAACGTTGGTGTGATCAAATTTGTTCACAGCCAAGATCTTATTTTAATTTTTTTTTTAATAAGGTTAATATTAAATCACTTTTAAGTACAAATATACTTTAATTGTACACTTATTTATATTTTATAATGAAATAGGCCTATCAAAATATGAATAGGATATGATCAAATATTGTTTTTCATACAATACCTCCAGTGTAGACCTAAACTGTATTAGGCTTATATTTCCAAAGTACATTTCAAAAACTTTTTTTAAGGTTATTTATGCCCAGCTCAATAACAAACTTGTATTTATTTTCTTGCCACAAATATTCACTCATATCACTCGTAGTGGTGTTGGTAATATGAAGCAGACAGTTGTATATTACACTGAATCACTGAAATAGGAATAGGGCTGAAATGGTAAGACTGGTAGGAAATATGAGAACAAGTTATATATTTGGCTGCTAACAGCTGACTCTCCAGGACGATGAAACAAAGATGGCCGTGTATGACACAGAAAATCAGGATTTAAACCTACTTGAACATGAAAAATGCTCGCTCGCATGAACATGAAAATTATCACGAATAAATGAATATTCCTTGTAGCTCAGATTCTATTACTATTATTTTTCTTATTATTTATTTATATTTTGTTTAAATTGAGAAGATATTTTTTTGTAAAATAGCTTTAAAATTAACGAATATTACGTAGAATGTTACTCGTCCAACACACTGATTTAAATCCGGCACGAGTAGAACAATATTTTGTGCGTTTTTCTGGTATATCGAGTTTCAGCTTTAGTTTTGAAAGGACTGTATTTAGTAAAGTAATTTGTAAATGGAGTTCGCTGACCTTTTGTACTTTTCTTTTATTGTGTTACACTGACTATCTTCTTGGGTGCACCCTTTTGAAGTCCTGAAGCACACTTTATACTAAATTAAACCTTGACTTCTTGATAATTGTTCACAAAAAGGGTATACAACTAAAACACACTTCTGAGCTACAACTTAAATAATTCTACTTAAATTAATACAACTTAAAGCGAGAAGGAGTGGTGCCATGCTATGGTGGCGGAGGTTTGATAGAAAGGGAGGCGAGTCGAACGACATGATAGATTAACAGGTTTAGTTTACAGATATACATCGTCCTGACCTCTATTGGTAACGTTTTGAAGTAAAACGGTTCCTAGACTGAATGCAGGTAGATAGCGTGGATTTACGTTATGGATTTTGCTTAGGAAATTAAAAGAAATAGTAGGTAAAAAGTAAAATTAGATAAACTACCTTATGTATGGCACACACAGTTTCAGTTATTGTGTGTTGTACACACACATACCTCAGCTTCCCCGAGATCTTAAATAGGCAAGTAGCCCAATTTAATTATGTTGTTATTAAATGTAACTTAAGTGTTTCAGTATATCGAAATGTTATTATAGTAAATAGTCTAATGTATCAGCCTTCTTGCTCACTATTCAGCCCTTGGGGTCCTGAAAACCTGCGGTTTTCCATATGGTATAATACTAATAGTTGGATTATCTACAAAATACAATGAAAATTTTAAAGGATCCAACCACTAGTGTTTGTATATTGTATGATTAGATCTCAATAAGTTCTGTCTGTAGAAAGAGTGTGTGGGTGTCTAAGAGTTGTGGTTGTAGGGTGTGTCTTTAGGAATGTTTTGTGCAGAGGTTGGTGAGAGGGCATCAAGAGTTTGGTGGGTAGACGATGAAGAGTCGTGTGTGGTTGGGAGTATAGTGGTCAATCAAGCGTCGTGTCAATATGGAGTGTAGGTAGGTTTTAAGAAATCTTGTGTGCTGGGTAAGTGTTTAGGCTATCAAAAGTCATTCATATGTGTTTGGTAGTTGGGTTGGTCAATTAAGTCATGTATATATGGTGCGTGGTTGGTCTTCTATATCAGAAGGTAGTTTATCGAAAGTATTATGTATTGGGAAGGTGGGGTGTCTATCAACAGGACTGTGTGTTGAGTAGTCGGTTGATCGATCAAGAGTCTTGTGTGTTTAGTGGGTGGGTGGTCAATCATGTCTTGTATGTACAGTGTGTGTGGTCTGTCTTCCATGATAAGTCTTGTTTGTACAGTGTGTGGTCAGTCTTGTATGTTAAGTAAGTGTTCTATGAAGTCTTATGTATTGAGTAGGTGAGTGCACTATCAAGGGGACGTTGTTTTTAATGGTAGGATGGTCTAATAAGTCATGTTTCTAAAGTGTGTGATTGGTCCTGTATGTTAATTAGGTGGTATATCAAAAGTATTATTAGTTGGTAAGGTGGGGTGTCTATCAACAAGAATGTATATTCAGTAGGTGAATGATCAATCAAGGATCTTGTGTATTTAGTAGGTGGATGGTAAATCAAAAGTCTTGTTTTTACAGTGTGTAGTCATTCTTGTATGCTAAGTAGATGTTCTATCAAGTCTTTTGTGCTGATTATGTTGGTATTTTATCAAGGGGACAGTGTGTTTGGTAAAAGGTCTGTCTATTAAGTCATGTTTGCAGAGTATGTGGTTGGTCTATCATGAGTATTGTTCGTTAGGTAGGTGGACGATAAAAGTCTTACGTGTTAAGAAAATTGGGACTGTGACAACTACTCGTTACGTCTCATAGAATAGGTGGGTGGATAATCCAAGGTTTTATATAATGGATAGGTAGGTGATCTATCAGGGGTGCAGTGTGTTGAGTAAGTAGGTGGATGGTCAATCAAGAGTTTTTATGTTAAGTAGGTGGTGTTATCAAACGTCTTGTGTGCTGTTTAGGTAGTTGATCTAACAAGAGTGCTGTGTGTAGAGTAGGTGGATCGACCATGTGTGTTGGGTGTGGTTGGGTCCCAGGGAGTGGTGTTTGTCACTAGCATAAAAAATGGTAGCCAAAAGCATCGCGAACTCTCTTCTGATCTATTAGAGTATTGTACTTTAATTTTACAAAGGTACAATACATAGGCTCTAATTCACACAAAAAATGCGTGTTTTAGTACCGAAACATTACCAATACTTATATTTCTATTATATAGTACTAAGTACCAAACTGTTAGGAGGCTCAATAAAGCATGTGCTTGCAAAGAGTAGTGATAGTGGTAATGGAAGTGATACTGATAAAACTAGGCAGAGGGCGCTCTGTGGTCAGCTGGCATTATGTTGTAAACGTAACAGATTATTTGTAAGTACCAATAATAATTTAATGTTTAATCACTTAAAACTGTAAAATAAGATTAACATTTAAAATTGGATATTCATAGCTCAGAGCTCGAGCTTATCGGACGTATTGTGCTGGCTGTGTTTGCGTATAGATAAGTTCTACATGTTCATACAGTGATTTACTGTTAGTAACTTACGCAGTAATTTTCAAGCTTTCGAAATTTATTTGTGGCAAATATTTTTTCTTTATTTGTTTTTTGTCTGCTATCTCGGGGAAAAAATGGTGGATTGTGGTGTGTGCACAAAATCTCTGAAAAATTGTAAATCTAAACTTGCTTGTAGTGACTGTAAAGTAGTATTCCACGGGAAATGTGTTAATCTTTCTCCAAAAGATATTAACTTCATTACGAGCGAGAATGAAGTATGGAGGTGTCAACCTTGTGGTAAAGTGCGTCGCAAAAGTATGGTGATGGAATCTGCCACGAGCTCTGTAACTTATGAGAAGTTTCATATGTATTGGAGAAGTTTCAGGAGATAAGAGACGAATTTTTAAGAGTAGAGAAGAGCTTAGGTACGTCTATCGAGTCCTGTCATGCAGAGGTGAAGGAAAATATTGACCTTTCAAAGAAATGTAATGAGTAAATCTCTGTCTTGAAAACAAACATTG
This sequence comes from Stictocephala bisonia, assembly GCA_035578905.1. Taxonomy (NCBI): domain Eukaryota; kingdom Metazoa; phylum Arthropoda; class Insecta; order Hemiptera; family Membracidae; genus Stictocephala; species Stictocephala bisonia. The sequence continues at coordinate 5,360 of JAQJVL010001597.1, read as the reverse complement.
AAGGACTGATGGAAGAAAACCAAAATTTGAAGAAAAGAGTAACTTTTTTGGAAGAAAAAGTAGACGATATGGAACAATACAGCAGGAGGAATTGTATTGAAATTCACGGCATTCCTGAGGTGAGCAGCAGAGACACTCCAGCGGAAACGATGGATTTGGTGAAGAAGGTGGGAGAGGCTATTGGGAACCCCATTGAAGAGGTAATGGTGGACGTCTGTCACCGTCTGAAGAAGAGATCTAGTGGAGGTAAACCTGCTGGGATAATAGTGAAGATGGCACGACGCATGGACGCTGAAGCTCTGTTGCAGAAGAAGAGGGAGAAGAAGGACTTGTCTACCCGCCACTTGAATCTACCTAACAACCCTGTGTGGATCAACGAGAGCCTGAGTCCGGCGAGGCGCCGACTTCTGTTTCACGCGCGGGAAGCCAAGACCAAGAAGGGCTACAAATATCTCTGGATCAGAGGCGGAACAATTCTGCTTCGTAAGAATGACAACGACAAGGTCCAGGTAATCACCCACTTAACTGACCTTGACTCTCTATAGCTCTTTACATAATTGAGAGTAACGTCATTGAAAAGAAAAAAAAATTAAATTTTGTTTTATTTTTATATTGTATTATTATTTTGTTTTAAGAAGTATCAATTTTGATGTAAAAAGTCATAATGATTGTAGTTCCAGACAAACTTTGATACGTTTAATCAAACTTAGTAGTACCTCTGTACATACATTAAAGGAAATACGTCATTTTAAAGTAACATTTGATTTATTAAATTCATTAATTTTTGTCATTTTTCGCTCAATCTCTATTTGTCCTTTTATATAATACGTCTAGTTGTATATTTTAGATTTTTGCCATAGTTCACACAGTATTTTCATAAACTTTTAGTCTCAGACACTGTAATGACTGTTAATGGAACTAAAATCTCTATCTTTAAAAAGAGTCAAATTATTTATATACCGGTTAAATTTTCTCAAATTTTACAAAATCTTTCAATATACTTTTTCTCTCATTGCGTTTCAATTTTAATGTAAATTATAAAAACTTAGTAAATTTTGTAGTCGAAACTAGTTATTTTAACAACAAAAAATGTTATTGCAACGGTAAATATATAAATTTTAAGTAAAATTATTAAAATATGAAACTTATTTACATATAGTGTTCTACTTTGGTAATAGTTGTTAATGATATACTCTTGAATTGTTTTATATTTTCTAATGCATTTTAATTTTAATATAATTTGTCAAAATATTTTTAGTTTAAGAGAAAACTTTGATAGATTTTTAGTTGAATTAGCAAATTTAGAAAGATCTCCAGACCTAATTATCTTAACAGAGATTTGGATTTACGACAACGAAGCTAGTTTGTATAAAATAGATGGTTATTCGACGATAGTTAAGTGCAACAATGAATATCGGTCTGGAGGAGTTGTGGTGTTTGTGAGGCAGGGGCTTTCATGCGACGGACAAGTCTTATCAGCTGTCCGATCGGCTGATTGTCTGCTGTTATCGCTGACAGTCCATAGGACCAAGTTGATGGTTTTGGCTGTCTATCGATTGCATAGCCAATCAGTGGATTTATTTATTGATGATATTGAGGACGTTTTATTTAAATATAGGAATAATAATTTTATATTGATAGGAGATATCAATTTGAATATTTTAAATAATAGTATTAGTTATTGTAAATATTTGAATCTGATGGCTAGTTTTGGCTTAAAATCTTTAGTAAATAAAATCACCAGAAATACAAGTGGCTCATGTATAGATCATATATTTCTTAGAATTATGAAAAAAGACAAAATTCTAAATTATGAGTCACGTGTTTTTAATTTGGCTATAACTGATCACTCATTAATTTCTGTTTCAATGTTACTGGTTGAAGGATGCAGAGAGAATCGGATAAAAGAACAAATTAGAATAGATTATACTGGATTAAAAATTAAAGTAGAAAATATTGACTGGTCTGTCATAGTAAATACTACATGTGTAGACTTGGCTTTTGAACAGTTTCTGAAAATACTTTCAGGAAAGATTGAGGAGTCTAAAATAACACTGGATGGTTGTGGTAGATTTAAACGGCTGAAACCCTGGATTACAAATAAGCTATGTGCGCAAATAAAAAAAAAGACAAATTTTATATAAAAAAGTAAGAGCTCAGCCATATAATATTAGATTACAAAGATACTATGACTCATATTCTGCAAGAATCAAACATGAAATTAAAGTTACAAAAGAAACCTATTACTTAACAAAGTTTTATGAAGTAAGAGATGACACAAAAAACAATGGCAAGTTATTGATGAAATCATAGAAGAAGAAAAAACAAAGAATGTAATAAATAATATATCTCACAATGGGATGGAAATTTCTGATAAAAGACAAATTGCTTTTTTGTTCAATGATTACTTTCTGAATATAGCAGATAAACTTAGGAACAAAATACAGATAAATGTAGCTATACCTGAATATGAACATTTTTTCCCGAAAATTCTTCAATTAAATTCAATGTTTATTCTACCTACCACAAAAAATGAAATAAAAAATATTATTCTGGACATAAAACTTGGAAAAGCCCCAGGATATGATAATATTGGTACAAAGATAGTCAAAGAAATTTTGTCTGACCATTTAACCATTCTTGAGTACCTTTTTAATTTAAGTTTTAGTTTAGGAAAATTTCCAAGTTGTTTGAAGTCTGCTGTGGTTATTCCTTTATTTAAAAAGGACAATAGAAGCTCAATAAGTAATTACAAACCTATTTCTCTACTGTCTGTATTTTCAAAAATACTAGAAAAACTGATGACATTTTTAGAATAAAATAAATTTTTCAGAAATAACCAGTTTGGTTTTCAAAACAATAAGTCAACAGAGCAGGCACTCATCTCTTTCCTAGAAAACATTTACAATTATTTGAATCATAAAAAGAAGTGTTTAGCAATATTCATAGACATAACCAAGGCTTTTGACACTGTGGATCATTGCATATTATTAAGAAAACTATGGGACGCTGGAATTAGAGGAACCACACATACTTGGTTTAGGAGTTACTTAAATAAAAGAGAACAATATGTAAAAATTTATAATGAAGAATGTGGTCCTGGTGAAATAAAATATGGAGTACCACAAGGCTCAGTGTTGGGCCTAATTTTGTTCTTAATTTACACAAATGATCTATGCAAGGGAGTTTTCCGACGTAGATTGACGGCTTTTGCGGATGATACAGCTCTGACATACTTTGCAGACACAAACGAATCATTATTTATTAAAATGCAATCTGATATTAAGGTAATACGATATTGGATGAATAAACATTACTTAACATTGAGTGAAAAAAGTAAATACATGATTTTTAATTTAAGAGGAGATTGCAAAAATTAAAAGATATTAAAGTACCATGATATTAACTGCAATTTAAATTCAAACTGTCATTGTCTAGAAGTAAAGGAAGTTAAATATTATAAATATTTAGGCATTGTAATAGATAAGAAATTGAATTGGAAATTTCATATAGATGACCTAGGAAAAAAATTGCTGAATGCTACAAGGAAAATGTATCTTTTAAGAAATCTTTGTCACCTGGAAATAATGAGAATGGTTTATTTTGCAACGGTAGAATCTCAAATAGCATATGGACTCAGTTGCTGGGGAGGCACATACAGTATATAACTAACTTGAGACCAGTTTTAAATTTACAGAAAAGAATTGTCAGAGTAATGTTGCATAGAAATAGATTTGAACATACTGAACCACTTTTTAAACAAATAAACATTCTACCAGTAAGAATGCTTTATGTTTATAAGCTTCTAAGAAATCAGTTTAATGTACAACAGAAAAATTCAGAAAATACAGTTAATACAGAATATAATCGTATGGGCCTTAGGAATCCTAGAGTAGTTACAGTGCCACAGCCTAACCTGACACTGTTCCAAAAATGCTTTTCTTTCAATGCTCCTAGAATTTTTAATGTACTACCCATGGAAATAAAAAAATCTACTTCTAGGACAAAATTAAAAAAAAATGATTAAGAAATGGCTTGTGTCTTGCTACAATATTGAAAACATATTGGCTTAGTTTGTGTATAATTAATTTGATTATTAAATCTACTTTCCTAATTCATAGTGGTAACAAATATTTAATTTACTAAATTTACTAAAATTCTAATATTGCTTGAAAAATGTAGAACAAATTTTGTATGTATATTTTTTGTCTTATTAATATTGTATCTGAATTTCAGTCAGCTCGCTACCTTTAGTTTTAGTTCATTTAAGTAATAGCAATCCCAAAACAGTTTTTACCCTGGGGTGCTTATTTATTTTACCAAAAGTTATAATTTCCATGTAGATATTTGTTTCTTTTTTTTTTGTTTGTTAATAGATAAGAAATTTTATAAACAATCAAATTATACTTTCCAGTTGTATTAGAACAATTTGTATATGTACAAATAAATGGTAAAATAAATTATTTTTTGATTTGATTTGAATTTATTAAGTATATTATAGCAAAAACCCAACGTAGATTGGTAGGACTGGTAACGAAGATTAACAAGATAATATCGAATATAATGGTTTTTTAGATGAGTTAAGTGAGCAAGGAAAGGGTTGACCTTGGAAAGAAGTTGAAACCTAGTAGTCGAAAACATCGCAACCCCCTTTTTACCTATATGAACGTAGTTTTAGAACCGTACAATCTAAATTTCCTGACATAAGTATCGTTACTACCAACGATATTTACAGGATCCATTTTGTAATACACGAAACAGATAAAGAATACTATAGGTGTACAAAGATATAGTAAAATACACAAAAAAATTGCGTAAAATGCGCATAAAATAGTTAAAAAATCTATATAATAATTGAATATGAAATAATTGACTAAAATAATCGAATGGTTAGAGTCGACTAAAGTAACCAAATAGATATAGTCGATATGTTATTCGAGTACAAAAGTCTGTATACATAAGTCAGCTTAGGAAATTTGGCGGGAAACATGGGCGCCGCCATCAAAAAATGGACCAACATAAAAAGAGGCACTGATCACCTTGATTCCCCCGCTCTTAAGAAAGTTGGTGGAGAAAATGTTAGAAAAATGTGGTTTTTTGCTTATATCTCGAAAACACATTTTGTTCGACCCCCTTAATCCGAACAGCATCCCACCGTTTTAAGATATTTCCGACCTCCCTGTAAGAAAATATTCCAAGAATATCGTCTCTGGACTTATCTTTACCCCACCACTCCGAATCCAGATTCGTTATTTACCGGCCGATTTAGTTTAAATTTGGTACACATATACAGATAGACATCCACTACAATGTATAATGTGAGTTTTCTATGTACGATAACTAATATTGATTATTTCTTT